>CABFOV010002406.1:0-14936 GCA_902141375.1 Timema poppense
AAAGAAGAAATATTAATATATTTACTTTAAAATATGATCGCGAATATTAAAAAGACAGGAAAAATCGATATCATTACAATCTTCATTGAGAGAGTTGAAATGGCAGAGCAAGGTTTTCATAAAAATAAGGGGAAACTTGATTTTGGTTATGAAAATCAACCATACCCAGAAAATGATGTAAACCCACCACCAGTAGCTCAGGTGGAACTTGACTTTGATCATCAAGGTCAATCAGACTTAGAAGCAGCAGTGGAGCTAAGACCAGTAGTCCAGCAGCAAGCATATAAATGAGTAGAACCTTAACTGGAAGAGATTCAACTAGCATCAGGTCCAGGAAGACAACTTCGTGATCGAGACCAAGTCGCTACAATCATTCTGCGCCATTTGTGGATACTGTACCTACTACTTTTGAAGAGGCTGTCACAATCACTGAAGCAAAAAATGGTTACTTGCTATGAATGACAAAATGAGTGCGCTTCAACAAAAAGAAACATGGGAACTTGTGAAACTCCCAGAAAGTAATCGTGTGATTGGTTGTAACTGGGTGTTCAATGAGAAATCAAATTCAGGTAGGGGTCTTGAATACAAGGCCAGACTTGTTGCAAAGGGGTTTGATCAGTTAGAAGGTGTCGATTATTTTGAGACTTTTGCGCTTGTAATTTGTTATGAATCAATTTGATTGCTTCCAGTTATCATAGCGGGAGAAGATCTTGAAATTGCCCAATTTGAAGTGAAAACTGCTTTCCTCTATGGTGAATTGAAAGAAGAGATCTATATGCAGCAACCCCTTGAAGACAAAGCACATCCTGAAGCAGTATGTAAACTTAAAAGGAGTCTGTATGGACTCAAGCAATCGCCACGTTGTTGGAACATACAATTTGGGAAATTTTTAGAAAAAATTGTTTTCCAACAAACTGAGTGTGACCATTACGTGTTTGCTGGCAAGGTCACTCAAGAAGCAATTGATGAAGTTCTGCAAAATTTGCAACATTGTTTTCAAATCACAATTGATGACACTAAGCATTTCATCGGCCTTGAAATTGAACAAAATTGGGGAAAACGCACTATAAAAATTAGTCAGAGTGCATACATCCAGAAAATTCTATGAAGATTCTGCATGGAAGATGCGAAGTCATTAACTGTTCCAGCTGAGCCTGGTTTACACTTAAGTCAATGGCAGAGTTCAAGAGATGAAGAAGAAATGAAGAAACTGCATTATGTGCCATATCGTGAGGCAATTGGTTTTCTTCTTTTCGCTGCAAAAGTCAGCTGTCCTGATATTGAATATGCGGCTAATCAAGCCAACCAATTTTTAACTAACTATGGGCACGATCACTGGCAGGCGGTTAAGAAGAGCCTCCGTTATTTAAGGGGGACAATGGATTATGGGATTGTTTACTAAGACAATGGGTGTGATGCTATATTGAGAGGTTTTACGGATGCAGATTATTCTGGTAATGTAGATACGAGAAAATTAACTAGTGGATTTGTATTTTTGTTTAATGGGTGTGCTATCACTTAGTCCTCTGAGCGACAAAGAGTAGTAGCACTTTCAACAATAGAAGCTGAATACATTACATTGTCTAATGGAACAAAGGGCGCTATATGGCTACATAGAATTATTGTTGAATTGAGTTTGGGATGTGATAAGGTCCCAATGTACGTAGATAACCAATCAGCAACTAAATTGACAAGTCGTCCTGAGTACTACCGATAAATTAAGCATATTGATGTTCGTTTCCACTTTGTACATCCTATGAACATGGTGACAGTGATATAAGGTACATTGAATCCAAAGAACAACTTGCAGATGTTCTTACAAAGCCTCTGCCAAAGCATCAGTTTAATTATTAATGAAGCGAGGTTGGTTTGAGAGAGAGATCTAAATAAGTGGGAGTGTTGACATTATTTAGTTCTTGACTATGATGAGACATATGTAGTTGTTATCCTGTCTCTGGTCTATTGTGTTGTTGCACATGTGTGGGCTGTATTTTCAGTTGCGTCTAACAGACTTGTAATGTTTGTCCGTGTGTTTGTGATCTCCAAAGTGATAATTAATTTCTGTTGTTATTTGACAAAATTCAATAAGTAATATATACTCGTTTAGTGGCTGATAAAATAAATAACAGTACAGTGAATCAATAAAAACTGGTATGCTTATATTTGAAAAGTATTAACTCAACATTTCCAATTTATTCTTTGTTCTGTCAACATTTCAGCAATAAATATTTGTATTTTTGATACTTCTGGAATGCTGAAACACTTTTTGAATCTCACAAATAGAAAAGAGGTAAGTCGGCTATGTGTGGGGTAACTGGGCTAGAGGTGGACCCAGTTACCCCAGACATATGGCCCAGATACCCCAATCCACACTTTTTGGGGGGGGTAACTGGGCCACCCCCCTTCATCTCAAGTGTTAAGGTGATAATGAATTCAAATCATCAAACGAACTTAGACTAAACCCATTTCTTACACAAATTACAATAAACAACAAAATAGTACTCACTTTGTGGATTCTGTGAAGTTTCACAAAAGATGGGAACATGCGTTGTTTTTGCCAGCTCGAGCTCCCAACTACAACTACTCCTCTGAGAGCGGGAACACAAATGAAGTCACAAATATCAATTTGTATCTGTAGTCTCAGCTGGGTAGTAGTGTTACCAACCAAAGAAACTTGAATAACTCTAAAAAGATGGTGGGAAAATCCCCATGGCCCAGTTACCCCGACACACCTTATATAAAAAAATACTAGCAATGAATGCTTACCATTATTTTGTTATAACCTAACTCAGCCCACCTATATTAAAGCAGAGGTCTAGGACTATTTCCTTGAAAACTAAAGTTTCCTTCAAATGTGTTGAAATGTAAGCACAAGCAAGCTTCTGACAATTCTACATTTGGAAAATAGTGACAAGTATGTCAAGATGTTCACAGATGGTCAATAAATTTTATTTAAGGCAAAGGGTTGTATATAATTAGTCTTAATGCACTTAGAAAAGAAGGGCTACATTTTTCTGTCCTAGACAGAACAATAAAACAATTAAAGTCTTGGTAGTTTAACCCATAAATTAATTTATAAAAATAAGAGCAAATAACTTAACTATAGAACCAAGTGTTTTATTCTTTTTTTCCACCAAATCTTTAGATTTTGAATTACTAGATAATGATGAGCTAGTGACAAAATATGATATGTTTAAATCTTCCTCATCTTCAATTGATTCATGAAAATTGGTCTCAGGCATACACTTTTCAACATGATTATTCACTCATGAAACTATTATCTTATAATCCATGAATATTCCTTGTAGGTTCAAGGGTCCCATCCTTACTGTATACTAGAATATATGCGTTAATACACTTGACTCTTGATGCAATAATGTTCAACTATGACAGACTTAGGCCTACCCTAACTTTCTATTGTTTTATGCCTTTGAAATAGGGATTGCTATTCTCATAGTACCTTTAATATATACTGGATTTCTTAAAAAAAATGGAAATACTAGAATATCAAAACTATAGTCAGGTAGATACCCTGTACTCGTTTAAATCTATCATAAGAAGTAATGCTGTTTTTAAATTGGTGCACCAATTCTTGGCTCTTTGATCATAACCATATTGTTTAGTATGGTCAAGGAAAGCATTACTAAACCAAGCTCTAGTATTGTCTCAGTCATAAGCATTTTATTAACATCAATTCCAGATCAACAGTATCCGTGAATACTCTGTGGTTTTAAACATTGATACCAGGTCAACTGCGAAAACACAGCTAATGACTTCTAGGGAAACATAAGATTCATTGTTTTCTAAAAGAATGAGAATTAGCTCTAGTGAATGTTTTAACATTTTTAATGACATCAACAAATAGTCACATTCATCCATCCTGAAGGTGAACATAGGCCTATATTTTCAGGGTGTGAACCGCTCAAAATGGAAGACTTATCCAACTTGTTTGGTTCCTGATCTTGCCACAGGTCTGGGAGCTTGCAGCACTTTAGTAATGCCAATCTCATCAAGGTTGTAAATGTAATCTGAAGATAATTTGTATTTTTCTAAAGTTTCCTCAAAATTATCAAAGAAAGAATTCATGTTTGTCTCATTAAAACTTGTTTCCCTTGATTGGCTAGTATTTTCCGGCTTTGTTAGACTGAAGTTAGAAAATTGCTTCATTAATCCCAACATCCAGTCCTTCCCTGCTTCTTCATTTTTGATCCATCAAAGTGGAATTTTAATCACTTATGATTTGTCCTAATCTTTTTGCATAAATGTAAGCAAATTTTCTAACCTGCTGATCTGTGTGTGTGTGTGCGCGCGCGCATGCATGTTTGTGTCTGTGCACCTAATTTATAATGTATTACGAAATATCAAAATACTTGTATTTGTTAAATTAATGTGTTTTGTTTATGCCATTGTTTATAAATTTATTTGTTTGGAATGATTATTCATATGTAAGGCTTTTATGAACCTCAGAAAACATCAGATTTATTTATTTCTTGAGAACGTTGATATTTCTCCTAGCTCATGAGACAAATTGACAAATATTTTCTTTATAATCTTTATAGTTGATATGCTAGGTAATAGGCCTATGCTTCCATAAATTAAATATATTTCATTACTACTGTTGAGGTTTTACACGGGACTCAGCCACACCTGTAGGGGTGGAAGTAGACGAGAGGGAGGGATATGGTGGGGGTGAATAAGAATGTTTCTTTCTCTCTCTTTGATATTAGACATTCTCTGCTACTTCAATAGACACAAACATGTACTACTCAACTTACATATCTTCAAAAGCTTCCACGCCACTCATATTATTGCCATCATCACCCGAAGTGTTTTCGCTGGAGCTGTCGTCTGATGAATCACCCTCCAACTTAATGATGACACTATTAGATACCATATACATTCTTTGCTCTAATTTTAAGTATTCTTTTTGTTTGTGAATCACATGCTAACCATTACCCTTTCATTATAGAGTTAAATTTTTCCTCCGCTAGGGTTCATAATGGTGTTTACTTTGAATATAACGTTCTTTTTAGAAATATAATTCTTTTTTTTGTACCCATATCAATTCTATGGGGTTGAGATCGGGATGATATGAGGGTAGATCTAGAACAGAATGTCATTATTTTACTTGTGGTGTATTTATCCCATATGTTTTAAATGGTAGTTTGTGGAGTCGAACAATTGAAGATAATTCAGGTTTAAGCATATTTTTACTGGATAGAATATTGTGTTCTTTCAACCACTACATTATGGCTATTTTATGCAAAGAAGATTTCATTAGTGAGTCTAATTGAATGTTGTGGTAGGGTGCAGTTCATAATTGTTAAAATTCATGTATTGACAATAGTCACTAGTTTTTGATCCTGATTTAAACATCTCTTAGACACCAAAACCCTCCTTTAAAGTTAATTTTGGATTTATAAACTTTGAGAATTGATTTTAGCGTGGGTTGCTCCCATTCTGTTTTATGTAATTCATTTATGATGTCCTTAATAACACACTTGTCAAAGTCATCTACATTACTCTTTACTTTTTTACGTATGAGGAGTCAAAAATATGTTCCGATCCCACTTCCACAGTTTCCCCCTCTTTTATTATTCAACACACACTATTGCAAGAGACACAAGTCTTATAAACTCTTTGTTTTATACTTTTTTCTGAAGTATCCGGGTGTGCCTCAGATTTCAGAAATTAATAGATATTAAATATAATTTCTCTTCCTTGACTGAATAACTTTCCTTCCGCCAATCTTCACACCACTACCACAAGCTTTACCTACAGAGTTGGTCATTTATAACTTCCATTCGGTCAACTTAGATAAAACAATCAAAAGAGATTTTTTTTAAAAGACAGTAAACACCACACTGCTGCTCACTACTCCCCTACGTTAATGATATTGTTGGCTTGTCCTTGAACTAGCCCTTGCATGCGTACATGCTGTTTTGCCCCTGCGCAATCCAAGCAGTTCCATCTTAGAGTAGGTGGCCTGGCGGTCTAGGTGTAAGGTGTCAGACTTCTGTGCTGGCGGCCGGGGTTCAATCCTCGGTCCCGGCACAAATTTATCTGATTACCAAATCCTTCCTTCACCTCTGACAAGACATCTTGTGAATGTGGGGAATGCCAGGCCTCCACCGTGGTTCGGATTCCACGTTAAACTGTAGGTCCTTCATTTCATCTCACAATCACCCTACCATTACACATTAGCGTACGTGCGTATAACCCGAATGGGTAGTAAGACGCGGTGCTAATAATAATAATAATAATAATAATGATAATAATAATAATCCATCTTAGACCTTAGCAGCAGTACTTTGCATATTTTATATTGGTCATAAGCCATATATACTGAGATGTCATTGAGTTTCAAAACATTCCATTCCTAAGGTCTTTGTTTTTGAACAGCCTATTTTGTATTTAGTTTTTAGTCATGTAAGGTAAGAGACCATGTTTCACACCCATAGAGAACAACCGTTAAAATTATTGTTTTATATATTCTGAGCGTTACATTCCTTGACATCATGCAAGATGTTAACAACTTAAAGACAGAGTAATAACATGCATTTCTCGATTCTGTACTTTTCCTAGCTTCCACTCTAATATTGTTATTACTAATGCTAGTTAAAATTGATCCTTAATTTTTAAACTCATTAACCATGTCAAATGATATGTTCACAAAACTCTCCAAACCATCATCCTAAAATCATCCTCAATCTATGTTCTCTGTGTGATCATATATGCCTACTTGTATTTTCTTACTAGCCTCTTGATAAAATTTCCTCATTTCTTGCAACAGGTTTCTTAATATTACCTAAGAGCTAAGTTCAAAATATCAAAAGAAAATGAGAAATAACTTTTACATACCTACATTTGTCAAAAATATTATAAACACATGAGATGTAAAAGCTGTTATTTATAATAAAATAATTGTTTTCAATTAATGTTTAAAAAATAAAACATTAGAAAATTATATATTTTAAAATGGGTTCAGTAATTCTAAATATTTGGGGTTGTGCAAACAACATAAATTTACAGTCTGAAAAACCAATAGGTATGTTCAAACTCATTTTGGTCTTAAAATTTTGTTTATGTAACATTCCTAGTCCTATTTCTAACTATTTCTAACTATCATATTTGTTTTTCACAGCTTATCAGATCAAGAAGCAGAGGACACAGCTGACTCTCTTGATATAAAACCACCCCAAGCTGCAGTGGCACATCATCACAAGTCTAGTTCACGCATTAAACGGGACAGAGACAAACATTTGGAGAGAGATCAATTGCGTCGTGAACATGTAAGACCCCATTCTTTTGTAACATTCTTAGCAATCCATTAGATTTAACATTTATAACCGAACCAATAGCATCATAAACATTTAAGACCTCAGGGTCCTTCCATCAGATTTCATAAGGGGATGTTTGCGACACCATTTCCAAAAAAAAAAATGTATAAATAATTAAATGAAATTTGGTGGTGATGATCACACTGACAGGCTATCTGTAATTTTTTTTAACAGATTTAAAATTTTCCTTTTTTTTTCAATATGGCAACTGAAAATACACAAATTAAAAAAATAACCAAATATGAGAGGTATTTTTTTGTCAAAAGAATAAATTCAAATTCAAATCCAACTCTGTGGGGTGTATCCTTTACTACTCTGTGTAAGAAGTGGCAAAAAAAAATGAGACTGGTGATTTTGAGATTAAAGATTTTATGGGTCATTAAATTTTGACAAAAATACATTATTTCATCTATTTTTGTCAATACAGTGCAGGTACTATATTTCTAGTAAAGTAGTTTACCATTACCTTAAAATGAAGACAGACAATAATAAACAGAACATTTTTTGGTTCAAAGTGATATATTTTATAGAAGAAGCAGAGGCATTAAAAATAACGCAAACCCTCGCAACTGCAGTTTTAAGAACATCTCCTCCCCCCCTCCCCCCACACACTCACACTCTAAGAACCCGAGTAAATTAATATATAATTCCTACATATATAAAGAAACCAAAACCAAATTTAGAATATTTTAAATCATCACCATTAATTTTAGGGGAATGGAGGAACTACTTTTAAATAAACAAGGGAAATAAAATAGACAACAAATAACCCTGGCATATGAAGAAATCAAGAAACTTACCTTTGCACTTGTCTTTGTCCACCTTGTGACTACTATTTATATTAAAGGAGGGATAAAGGTGGGCTGTGGTGGAGAAGGCAGATTGCTAAAAAAAAACCTCATTACAGCCTGTCTCGAATATGGTTTTAATTCTCCTATTTACACTGCATAATCCACAAAATTTTATTACCCTAACAATGTCTTCTGATGATTACAGGGTATGTAACTCATTGTTGTGCTACCTCCTCCACTCCACACTATCTTCATCCCTTTTGGGACCAATTATCTTCCTAAGCACTTTGTCTTGAATACTTTATATTTATTTTTGTCACGTAAGGTAAGAGACTATGTTTCACATCCAAAGAGAACAATCAGTAAATTTTTTTTTTTTCTATATATTCTAACTTTATATTCCTTGAAAGCAAGCGAAATGTCAACAACTTACTGACCGAGTAATACATTGCTTTTCCTGACAGTATTATTTTCCTGATTTCTACTATTATATCATTATTGCCAATTAAAATTGCTACCAACTATTTAAACTCATTAAATATTCTATAAATTATCATTTTCAATATGTGTTCTCTGTGTGATCATATATGAGGTCTTTTCAGCATTCACTTTTAAGCCTATTTCCTTTATTAGCCTCTAATAACATTTATTTATAGTCTATATTATATGGTACTGTATTAAATATCAGTTCTACACATAGCACCTAAACAATCCTGACCTCTAACAGAATTTAAAATAACAAGACAGCCATTACAATACCTATCGTATAAAACTAATAGAATAGTAAAATGTTAACAACCTTTACTGAAAAAATATGGTTAGCTTGATTGGGGCGTTAAGCAAATGATTTGACATTGAATAGGGTGTTAGACAAGGTTGTGTTATGT
This sequence comes from Timema poppense, assembly GCA_902141375.1. NCBI lineage: Eukaryota > Metazoa > Arthropoda > Insecta > Phasmatodea > Timematidae > Timema > Timema poppense. The sequence goes on from CABFOV010002406.1 coordinate 9,019, forward strand.
CTCCATAGTTGTTTAATGTATTCATGGATAAGTATGAGAGATGTTGGTGAGGATGCGATTGGTGTACAAATGGACAATGTGAATGTGGGTGTGCTGTTGGATGCAGATTATGCTGTATTAATGGCTGAGGGGTGACTTACACAATGTATTAAATTGTTTGAATATGGTGATAGGCAGAATGGATCTTTATATAAATGTCTCCAAAAATAGGTGATATTTTTGATAAGGACGGATCAGGAAATAATTGCCAGCTTAGTATAAATGGTAAACAAGTGAATGATTTTGTGTAGTTAGGTAGAATATTCTGTAAAAATTAAAGGATGGATGGTGAAATCGACAGACGGGTGAATGTATCTTGGAGGTTAGTTGGATGTATGTGGACTATCGTAAAGAATGAACTATTGAAAGAGGCAAAGATGGTAGCTTATAAAAGTGTGTTGACGCCAACATTGCTTTATGGATGTGAAGCATGGGTTTGTCATGAGAAACACGAGATCAAGGTTAATGTGTTTGGAATGAGATATCTAAGAAACATACACAGACATTTTTTTATCTACAGAGTCAGTAATAGATGGTTGCTAAGGAGTGCAGTTTGAAAGGGAAGGGGAAGGTCATGTAAGGCATGGCTAAATGTTGTAGATGAATGTGTGAAAAAGAGAAACATTAAAAGTTTTAAGAATACAAGATCATGTGTGACTCAGTGTATGGAATATGAATGTTGTTGAAGCAAAGTGAGTATGCAAGGATAGGGAAGTGTGGAGAAAGTTAGTGAGGATGGATTAAATACTCAGTCGTATTTTGAGCTATATGCACAGTTTATTTTGCACCCCGTAAGAGAACGACGTTATTTGGTGTGTATGTATATTCTAAAAGGTTCTTCCTAGTAAAAACAAACACAGAGAAGATTATTTTGTTTACTGGTATTCATATTGTTAACTTAGAGAACATAATTTAGCATTTTGGATAAGTACCACTAGTCTACACTACACACTAAACTAGCAAAAATAAAAGCATTCACAATTCACAATAGTTATAACATGCACATATCTCAAACTGGCAATGTTTGTTTTCAGAAATGCAAGAAGTTGGGATTTCATAGTTGGATCTTTCCCCTTGCCTTAGCCTATCTCCACCCTCTCATTATTCTTTCTTTGCTGACATATTTGCCACATATCTTGGAACCACCATCCAAATAGATTCAAGTTGAAAGATTTTTTCTGTTTCTTAATATCAAAGACTTAACTGCTTTATGATATTTTCCCACACAGTCACTAATATTTCCTATTTTGTTTGTCAATATTTAGTAAGTCTACACAGCTTTGTATGTTTGGTTTATACTCCCCTTTCAGAAGCTTGATACCAAACTACAGTTGGTTTATGTATGCGTCAATATGTAACTCTACTCCCCTTTCAGGATCTTGATACCAAACTACAGTTGGTTTTTATATGCGTCAATATGTAACTCTACTCCTCTAAGGGAGCCAAAGCTGTCCCCTAAGGTGTGCTTGGCTATGCTAGTCAATGCTTAATGCAACTATAACATTAAAGTGAAAAATATTTGCAATAAATAAATGTGTTTAATTTATTATACTCACATAATTCACAACAGTAAAATGTATATTAATGATAATCCATGTGTATGATTTTCCAGGCTCACAGTGGTCACAATGTTAAATTGGAATCTGTTAGCACCCATAGGAAAGGTCGTCATCACTCACGAGGAGAACACAGAGAACACAGAGAGGAAAAACTCAGAGAGAAACGACATCACAGGTGGGTTAAAATAACATTTAAAAAAAGCATTCTTTATATTAAAAAAATAATCTTGAAAAATTCATAGCACAAATTTTAATACACTCACAATGTCAAATAAAGTTCCTTTTTGGGAAACAATTTTCATAGGTGCTTGTTGAAGGATAGGATTGGAAAGCACCCAGAATGTTTCATTGGTGCTTGGACAAGGAAGGGATTGAAGAACATTACAAATGTTTCCTAGGTGCTTGGTGAAGGAAGGGATTGGAGAACAACCCAAATGTTTAAAAGGTGCTTGGTAAAAGAAAGGATTAGAGAGCAACCCGAATGTTTAAAAGGTGCTTGGTGAAAGAAGGGATTAGAGAGCAACAAGAATGTTTCCTAGGTGCTTGGTGAATTAAGGGATTGAAGTGCAACCCGAATGATTAAAAGGGGCTTGGTGAAGAAAGGCAAGTGAGAGAAACCCGAGTGATTCAGAGGTGCTTGGTGAAGGAAGGGATTGGAGAGCAATCCACATATTTCAGAGATGCTTGCTGAAGGAATGGATTAAATAAAGGGCAACCCAAATGTTTCAGAGGGGCTTGGTGAAGGAAGGGATTAAAGAGCAAGCAACCAGAATGTTTAATAGGTGCTTGGTGAAGGAAGGGATTGGAAAGAAACCTGAAAGTTTTAAAGGTGCTTGGTGAAGGAAAGGATTTTAGAGCAATGTGAAAGTGTCAAATGTGCTTGGTGAAGGAAGGGATTGGAGATCAACCAGAATTTTTAATAGGCGCTTGATGAAGGAAGGGATTGAATGTTTCATAGATACTTGGTGAAAAAAGGGATTGGAGAGCAATCCGAATGTTTCATAAGTACTTGGTGAAGGAGGGACGATTACAATCATGAAATAACAAAACTCAAATAATCCTTTTGGTGATCAGGAAGATCGTTCGATCCTCTTGAACTTCTACTTTAATAAACAAAATAATTTTAGAATATCAATAGATCTACTTACATTATTGCCCATTGGCTGGTTTCCTCATCCTTGTATTATTATTATTATTATTATTGGGGATGGATGAGAATAACATTTTTACTGCGGGACGAGAAATGTGTCAAAATATCGGGACAGGAACAGGAAATGATAAAAATTATGTTTTATAATAATTTTAGATTAAAAATATATACTAATTTTTAAACTAATATGGGAAGACTTGTAAAAGATTTAATATAAATGACAAAATAGTATGATAACATTATAAAAACATAATAATATAGATAAGCTGTCAGTCCCATGTCGATTGTGAAATGTCGAGAACCCTAGTTGATAGGTGCTTTTGCTTTTGCTCATAGAAATTACCGTGTGGTGATATAATCAGTTGGTTCATAAATTGAATGTTAAATACCTCAAATAAACATTAGAATGGACATTAAAGAGGAGGACTAGATAGGACTAGCTCAAGATAGGGATAACTGTCATTCTTTTGTAATGACTTATTTATAAGTTAACAAGCAAAACTACTTTTAGCATGTATATACAACATTTATTAGTTCAATTACAAAAATAAGTCACACTTTAGTATTAGACCTACACTTTATTCCCATGGACCCATGATTTTGTGGGGCTCAGTTTCGTGTATGAGGGGGCATAATTATTACCATCATTTGTCTAATTGCTATTTATACTCCAATAATAAATCATTGAAGGCTATTGCCTATTCCTTAGTAAAATGAGGACAAATTTTCAATTGGGAAAATAGTTTTTAGAAAACCTTTTACAACTTTTTATAGCTATAGGCCTGCTTAAATCGGTATATTTAATTAAATTAAATAAAGAGAACTATTGATGGCTGTTTATTCACACACGGTTTATTCAAATGACATCTGTTGACTACTTATACATACTCCAATTAAATGCTTTATATCAATGCACGCTTGTGATAATAATGTAATGTATTGTATTCTGTGTTAGACTGTGACTGCGAGAGCCAGTGCTAGTGCATTTGTGAGTCCCTGACTGCGTTGCTTGTCTGTGTGTGCTAAAGCGACATATGTGTGCGGATGCGGCTGCCTTAAACATACGCACAAGCGGCTTATATATGACATACCCCTTGTCTCTTGCTCCCCTCGTCAACAGTGTAGAAACTAACTAATAGAAAGAGTCCTGGCAACAGGTGTTGTGAAGGCTATCTTCTTATTGGTATAGGGAATTGGCGTCATTTGCCAAATACTGTGGAGTTGTTCATTTAACAGGAAATATTTATGAAAAATATATTTTAATGTTGTGATCCTTTTCACACTATTTCTGAAAAGCGCGTGTTTCTTCATGGATGAATCATAAAAGGATACTCTACATACGTTAACTTGAAAGAAAAATTACCTTCATCCATGACTTTTACATAATTTAGAGTGATCCAAACCAATATCATTACAGCACGTGCGGAGCTGAAGAAGTTTTGTGTGAAAGAAGCTCAAAATGTTTTTGAAAATTTACCTCATACTTGAATAAAAAATATATATTTAACTCATAACCTAAATTTAAATAATTATGCATCATTCTTGCTTTTATACATGTAATTTATAATTTTTGTAGTTTTCTTTCAAGTGAATTTTCAACTAAATATATATTATGGATTTTAACAATGTATTGACCAATGGAAACTTTTCCTATAGAAATAAGTTACATTTTTATTTTGTAGCTAGACCCTTCCCCCCCCCCTCCTACATTATTATTTTCAACACATATCGAAGAATCATCATAGACGCTAACATAAAATATGAGTGACTATTGACATTTTTATGAGGAATAAATTAAATTAAAAAAAAAAAATTCAAAATAAAATATAGCCTATGTTACTCGCTGATAATGTAGCTTTATATTGATGAAATAATTTTTAAAATCAGTCCTGTAGTTTTTGAGTGTATCCATTACAAACAAAAAAATAAATCTTTCCTCTTTATAATATTAGTATAGATTAATAAATATTTTACTGTTTAATAAGTGTACTAATCACTTCAGAATACATATAACTCCCATTCTTTATTATACCAGCCAGTACAAATTGACATCAGATTTAGTATGTTTTGAAGTTTAAAAATGCTCTCCTGAAAAATTGCATTAAATTGGAGTAGCCCACTTTTCCCCTAGACACTTATTGAACAGTAAAATATGTATTAATTACAAAATAAAAAAATTATTTCCATTTGAAAAATTTCCATTATACTATATTTATAGCTTGAGAGTATTCTTTTATTGATAATACTTCCTACAGCTCAAAAATCTTATTTAATGGTTCTTTTTATGTGTTTTTTTTTAATTCGATGATATCAAATGAGTATGATGAATTGATTGTCCTTATCTCTGGTACAAAATGAATGCTGACCATTGTTAGTCCTTATCTCTGGTGCAAATTGAATGCCGACCATTGTCATTTTAATTTTTTTCAAACTTTTTCAATGTCTTCAAATTTACATTCTTAGCCCAGTAAAAATGTTCATACCATTGCTATTTCAAAGTTATAAAAAAAAGGATCTGAATGTTTTTTCAAAGATAATTTTTGTAATTTTGGTGCTTGACTCGACAATTCAGATAATCTTGCTCAAGCTTGATTCAAATGAACGAACTAGCTCACAAGCCCTTACTTAATCTCATCACTATTTAATTATATTTCAGAAAATATACTAATTGTTTTATTTTACTAAAATCATAGTATCATTTTGAAGAATAATGCATGGTCATTCTCTATTCTACCCATTACTCTGCACCTTCTTACAGTCTTAGCAACTTTTCAAAACTATTTAATTCTCATCACCCACAAGTTGAAGTTGTTGCTGCCAACTTTTTTATTGTGTAAAGAGTTGACACAAATCCACCTTATCATATAGCGGCAATTACAAATTCCTGTTATCAAGAAGTCTTAAACCATATTTTTGGTACAGCACTTGATGTTTTTCAACAATATTGGCTCTATTATGTTTTGCAGACAGAGGCATGAAGCTGCTTTGGCAGCGGCAAGAGAGACCAAACGAGAGCGGGGAAGAGAGAGAGAACGAGACAGAGAAGAAAGTATAGTGTCGTCAAGGGAGAGGGGGGAGAGTATGGTATCGTCAAGAGACAGAGAAGAGAGTATAGTGTCAACATCAAGGGAGAGAGGGGAAAGCATGCTGTCATCAAGGGGAAGAGGGGA
>CABFOV010002406.1:15112-37181 GCA_902141375.1 Timema poppense
CAGAGAAGAGAGTATAGTGTCAACATCAAGGGAGAGAGGGGAAAGCATGCTGTCATCAAGGGAAAGAGGGGAAAGCATGCTTTCATCGTCAAGGGAAAGAGGGGAAAGTATGCTGCCATCAAGGGAGAGAGGGGAAAGTACGTTGTCATCAAGGGAAAGAGGGGAAAGTATGATGTCATCAAGAGAAAGGGGGGAGAGTATTATGTCATCAAGGGATAGAGGGGAGAGCATGCAGTTAACATCAAGAGAGAGAGTGGAAAGTACGATGTCATCAAGAGAAAGAGGGGAGAGTACAATGTCATCATCAAGAGAGAGGGGGGAGACTACAATGTCATCATCAAGGGAGAGAGGGGAATCCAACAGGTAAGCTCTAACACAAGGTTCCTCCAAACTGTATAGTTAGGGAATCAACGAAATTTAGCTTAAAAGTCAAGTAAATAAAATTCAATTTGAAATATTCAATCTTGAATTATTGACATTTTTAAGTTTAATCAAATTAATTCCAAAATGACACCTGCACACAGGAATCCAATCCAAGATCCTTGGCTTAAAATGCCAATGCTCTATCACTAAGCTATCCAGGGATCATCCTGTGTTCAGGGTAATTCCTCACTCATATTGATGATATTCACATGTCTATCACAGACTCTCCCTTAAAATATAAGCATGGAACAATCCCTTTGATAAATCAGTGGTAGAGCATTGGCGTGTAAATTCAAGACTCCCAGGTGTCATTTTTAAATGTGTTCCATTATAATCAAGGTACGGCTCATATCCATAGTAGAATCATTCGTCCTCAAGTTTCTCCTTTCGTATATATTTTATTGTATAGTGTTGCTTTCTTCTATAATTTTAAGTTTGTTTGATATTTTTGGTATTAACCAACCAAACAAACCATATCTTAGTGTTTATTTTATTTTTGGAAAATTTTAAAATTTTAATAAAAGCGCAAAATATGTTGTGGCCACTGTTTGAAAGAGAGTACCTATATAAGTGTAGTGCCTAACCCCCTGACTTTGAAGCCAATTATACCATCTCTAGGTATAAATTATTACTACTGTTGATATTATTTACTTTGGTAATAAACTAGAATGAAGTTATTCAGTAATTTTAGGTACTGATTATTGATTTCATCTTTTCCGTGCAGGCTAGCTAACAATATTTCTTATCCATATTTTAAATAATATAAGAAAAAACTAAACATTTATTATAAATGAACAAATTGATTAAAAAAATATTAACTGAACTAGAGGACCAATGTGGGTTCAGAGAGAATAGGTCAACAATATATTTAATTTTCACAACTAAACAACTTGTGGAAAAACAATATGAATATGGAAAGGGCCTGGTTATGGCTAACATGGATGTGGAAAAGGTGTATAATATTGTGGATGAAAGGAAAGTATTAAAAGCAATGGAGGAGGTGTAAGTAGAAAGAGGAGTGGCACAGAAAGTAAAGAGTATGTTGTGCAAAGACAGAGAAAGGGTAGATGGAGTGGTTCCAACTAAGAAATGGAGTTGAGCAGAAAAATCTCCACTCATCATTACTCTTTGTACTGGTAATAGAAATGATCATAGACTAGCAAGGAAACTGGGGCAGTAAAAACTAAAAGCAATTATGTTTGCTGATGACTTGATGGCTATGAGTTATGGGGTGAGAAGGGAGAGGGAGAGCAGGAATAGTTAAAAATGGGATAAAGAGGTAAAAGATTGTGGGATGAAATATATATCATGGCCAATAGTGAAGTTTTGTTAATGACAAGGAAGAGGATATTACCTAACAATTACAAGCAACTGAATAGAGTAGTGCTCAAAGAAGTACAGAGGGTAAAGTATCTTTGAAACATGATTGAGGCAAAGGTTGAGAGCAGAGAAGATTTAATTAGAAGATATTAGTGAGGGGGGTTCAATAGGTGTGTGTAAGATACCTGCTATGGAGAAGAGAAGTACTCTTGAAGTTACATGTGCAGCACACTTTCAAGTAATTTTATATATATATATGGAATATTATTGCAATTTTAAAAACACATATATATCGGTTTTTAAAATTGAAATAATATTCCAGTATTCTTAAATTTGGTTATAAATGCTGCAAAATGGGTGCTCATGCTATATTTTAATTGCTTTGCGATTTTATTGATTATGGGGGGAAAATATAATACGCACAGTAATAAGAACCTCAATAAAACAACAAATCATGCAATGATACTTTTGATAAAATATTTTTTTAAATAACTCCTATTGATTAGTCATTTTTATTTTATACTTAACTACATATTTATTCTCAACTAATAATTGTAAATATTTTTATATTTATAATATAATTGACTATAAGTTAAGATTAATATTAACTTTTAATTACGTGTTTAGTTCAATTTGAGCCGCCACTTTGGACCAAGCATTCTGTCAATGATTTGAACAAATCTTATAATATTTTCCTTGGAGTCATCTTTCTTATTTCTTAACAAATATATATCCATACACTGGAGTTTGAAAAAAGATTGACTCACATCACTAAATAACAGGTGACTGGTTGGCTGGCAACCAAAAATATGTGGCACTTGACCAGTCGCTAACCTGCATTGTTGAAAACTATAATCGGTGGACCTTATGTAAGAACATTTCGGATGACTTTCAGGTGACCAACATTAAATTAGTTTTTATTTTAATCGAACCTTGTGTGTGTGTGTGTGTGTGTGTGTGTGTGCATGTGCAACCCCATTTAGTACATTGTGTCAGCCATGTCAGACGACCACCAATAAAGTAGTCTTGAAGAATTGGCGACCCTATGTGTGCAACCCCATTGTGTCAGAAAACTAACATTAACTAGTTTTAAGTATTGCTGCCCTTTGTTTGTGCGACCCCATTTAGAATAGTGTGTTAACTGAATCAAATGACCAACATTAAAATAGTGTTGCAGTATCATCAACCCTGTGTGTGATGGGCCCTTTAAGTTGCAAGTCAATATACATTTGACCATAAGATTTTAATAAATTTCTAATGTGGAAGCAAATATTGTTAAAATTGTTCTTGACTTTAATATATTAATAACAGGGCTCATATCAGGTCACTTTTTTTAGCAAGTCACTAAACATCGTTTTCCCCCTAATTTTTTATTCTCATTTGGAAGTTTTTTTTAGGCCCAGTTTTGAATGTAATTTTATTTATACTGTAAAATCCATATGAAGCACACGTGAGGCTGTAGAATATGATCCCACCTGCTGATAACACAAATTGTTGCAGCATTATCTATTAGAGGTCAGCTGATATATAGAACACATTTAAGTCATAAAAGCCTTTTATGACTTGTAACTGTGTTCCATAAAATAAGAGCCTTCGATATTTTTTAAATATTAGATTAATTAATGTTTTTATAACTATCTAAATGTGTGCTTTTTTAAGGTGCAGTTTGAAGTGGTTTGCTTGGGAGGATAATTGAAACTATTTGCCATCTTTTTTGTGTTATATGCACTATTTATTCTCTCATTTGTATAGTAGAGTAGATTGATTAATGATATAGTGGTTTTAGTACTGCTCATTGACTGCTTTGTTAAACTTCATAATGATATAGTTGTTTTAGTACTGCTCATTGACTTCTTTGTTTAACTTCACTAATGATATAGTGGTTTTAGTACGGCTCATTGACTTCTTTGTTTAACTTCACTAATGATATAGTGGTTTTAGTACTGCTCATTGACTTCTTTGTTTAACTTCATAATGATATAGTTGTTTTAGTACTGCTCATTGACTTCTTTGTTTAACTTCATAATGATATAGTTGTTTTAGTACTGCTCATTGACTGCTTTGTTTAACTTCATAATGATATAGTTGTTTTAGTACTGCTCATTGACTTCTTTGTTTAACTTCATAATGATATAGTTGTTTTAGTACTGCTCATTGACTTCTTTGTTTAACTTCATAATGATATAGTGGTTTTAGTACGGCTCATTGACTTCTTTGTTTAACTTCACTATTGATATAGTGGTTTTAATACTACTCATTGACTTCTTTGTTTAACTTCACTAATGATATAGTGGTTTTAGTTCTGCTCATTGACTTCTTTGTTTAACTTCACTAATGATATAGTGGTTTTAGTACTGCTCATTGACTTCTTTGTTTAACTTCAACAATAATGAAGTGCAATTTTAAGAAAGAGTGGCTTCTAAAAACATATGATAATGGTATTTATTCCAAATGGTTGAAGAAGTTTAGCTACAAGGAAGGATTTTGCATCATTTGGGGTTAAAAAAATTGGTATAAGAAAAGGAATCCAATGTTTGTGTAATTATACTGAAACTAGTAGGCATAAGGAAAACACTTGAATGAAGCTAGAACCTCGTCAACTTCACCTTACTGCTGTCAGTCCCACAGATAAAACTCATGCTTCCAGCACATCTCCTACAGAGTCATATTTGAATTCTACTACAGAGTCAGACATGAATTCTCGTGAGACCTTATCTCTTTCCTGTTTGGCATCAGAGTCACCTTACTCTGGGGCTGGTACTATATATAGCATAATACAGTGTAAGAGTCTGCAACAAGAGCGGAGATAATTTTTACTTTGAAGGCTTTGACTTCAAATTTTTTAGTTTCTTTGTCTGATAGAATAAGAGATTTATTTCAAGCTATGTTTCCTGGAGCAACTCCTGCTCATTTTTCTATGTCTTCAGTGAAAATTAAGTACTCGATAAGAGATGGTCTTGGACCTTATTCTAAGTAAAAGATTGTTGAAGATGTAATACAGTCACCTTCCTAAACACTACAATATGATTAAACCATTAATAACGGTGAGGAAGAAGAGCTCAAATTAATGATTAGATATTGGTCAAATTCCACTATCATGTAGAGTAAAATCACCTGAAGACCATTTTCCTTGGGCAAGGCAACAGGGGAAGATCTCATCAAGCATATCAACTTATCTATCGACATTGCTCGGCTACCTATACATTAATTGCTAAAGATTGTATCAGAGGATATAAAATCCATGTGCGGTAATCCAGCTCTTAGACTTAGGCTTGTGTACAATTCACACTGGGATTGGATACCAGCATTGTCAGTCATTGAAATTAAATATTATTTTTAAGACTGGTCCTCCAGATGGGAGGACTTTTCCCAGATCCTAATCAAAAACTATCTTTGTCTAAACATAGGTTAATTAAACATGTAACTTCAAGGTGGCTGGCAATGACAGAAATATGCAAAATTGTCCTAGAACAATGAGATTGGATTGAGTACTTCATAAAAATCATCCCTCAAAATAAGTAAAAGGAAATGTCATCCAGCAAATACCAGTCTATAACCAAGCTTCTCAAAGATCCTATGACAATAGCTAAGATAAATTTTGTACTTTCTAGTGCAAAGGTTTTTAGTTTTTACAGATATCACAGGCACACTACAGAACAAGTCCCTTCCTTATACATGTCATTCACTCTAAATTAGTCAAATTGGTCAAACATCTGATTTTCCTTCTTATTCATCATCTGATAGTTTTAGTAAAAATATTTTGAAAGATAACATCAATAACATTTTATAAAACATTCTAAATGAATTACATATATGTTAAGATTAAATATTGTCATTTACAAATTGCAAAGATATGTGCTCAAATTGTTTAATTTATAAAATTGAATATTGAAGATAAATTTCACTATAATTAAAACCCTATACAAGTTGTTTATACTTTAGGCATATATGTTTTTTTATTTTATAAAACACTTTGTGTAGTTAAACTATTTACCTTGACTCAATATTTGTTCATTGTGCGAGTCAAATTGGTCAAACTAGTTTAAATGAGAATAAGAAAATAACACATTAAAACAAGAAGTTAAAAATATAAAATATATAATAAACATATATTCACAGGTTTTTATGATTTTGCTTACAGTATATAAAAAAGTTACAATAATCAAACGGCCATTGTTTCAGCTTTGATTTAGTCTGCCTTGTTTTGGTTGGAGAGAGGGGGGGAATATATATAGTTGCAAATAATTTCTTTATTAAAAGATTTAAGTACAAATTAAACATGTGTCTCAACCTTTCTTTATTTTAGTTCAGTGTATGTTTGTGTATGTACATATAATTTTAATTGCGTAAAATAAAAAAACTATTAAATCCTAGAAATACAGAGATTACGGTAACTTATTTGGTCACTTTTCTTATTGAATAGTCACTATTGATCACTTATTTAAAATTCTTTTTTTGGTCACTATTTCAACTATTCAACCTGATATGAGCTCTGTTACAACAATGGTTTTAATGTCATTTTGTTACATTGGGATGTTTGTATTCTTACTCAAGAGTATGAACTGAAAATGTTATGTGAAGGTCCAAGGACAAGTCTGGAGAGCTTGTGCTAGCAGACCTCCGTGACAGACTCCTTGAGAGACGGCGTAATGAGACTGAGCGTCGTAGCAAGCATGAGGCACCCCCTCCCCTTCGGGAAACCCCAAGGGAGAAGGAGGAAAGAGAACTAAGAAGAGATAGACTCCTGGTGGCAGGTGAGAGAATTTGTTCTTTTAGTGCCTCTTTGGGTTACAATATTTGAGCTCTAGAGTTCTGCGAACATCAATTGATTGCAACGATATCACAAAACTTTTTGTATTTTTTCCTCATATTTAAGATCATCACTAAAAATAGCCACACAAGGAAATTAAAATTATGTTTTAAAATGTATTTTTGCATATACAATCTTGTATGGACTTGTTTAAATACAGTTTATAACAGGTAATGGCTTCATCTAAACAAACCTAATAATACCCTATAGGCAAGTTCTCGTGATTGGCTTGATTATGTCTTGGTATCGAGAGATTACGATCAAGTGGTTCTGACAAAGGTGGAGCGCAAAAACAATTTTGAGAGTTAAAAAAATTGTGTTTGGGGTAGAATAGATCTAACCGCTTGTAGGTGAATTTATGTAATCCTACGGCATTTATTGCTAATCGACAGAAAATAAGCTATTTAATTTTATTCTTAGTTATATGGGTGCTTATTTTGACTAGTCCTAATATTTACAAATGTCAAGCTAAATATATCTTCCCAAAAATAACCATAAGCAAACTTGAAGTGCTAATGTAATATTAAATAGGCCTATATCATAATTTAAATACTTTCTTTTATCCATAACTTAATGGTTTTTAAGGACCTACTTAGTGTCATGTATTTCTAGCTAATAAATGCGTTCCATTTTAATTTACAAAAATTTAAAATCCATTGACTACGAAGTTATACTTGTTTAAATCTAACATAAGAAGTGATGCTGTTTTCAAATTCGCACACAAATTCTCGGCTCATTGTAACCATATTGTTTGGTCTGATCAAGAAAAGTGCTACCAAATTAAGTTCTAGTATTGTCTTGGTCATTAACATTTCATTAACATTGATACGAGCTCAACTGCGAAAACGCTGTGGTTGTAAACATCGATAGCAGGCTAACTGCAAAAACACACTTATTGACTGTGATCCTCAAGTCCAATACAGCTCTTTGTTGTCTAAGGTTTGTATTTATTGTAATGGTAACATGAAATTGTTTAGTTCCTCAAATAACTATTTTTATTCTGCCTTAACTAGTTTTCTGATTGAAAAATTACTCTTTATTATGTGAAGTATTGAAATGCAGGGGAAAACTCCTTATGAAATCAAACTGCCAGATGTTTCATTGCTATCGCTTATTTATTCTTTGACTTCATGTCTAGGTTAAGTTGCGTTCTCACTGGTATTGTTTAATATGTTTAGCTACTGTAAGCATTAGTCAGAAATAGGATATTCAATAGTAAAATTAAGAAAATGTTAACATTGAGATGAAAAAAAAAACTAACGAAAATATACAGTTTATAAATTTTAAGTTAATATTCAAGTTTTTAGTACCGTACTCAGACAACATGATTAGATGAAACCTTATGCTAAGATAGTATAATAAATGTACTATCATTGCAATCATAAACAAGAATCAGGCCAGACATCATTGCAAAATATACTCTATTAAAACATAAAATTGTGCAAATAAAGTTTTTCAACAACAACAAACAAGTTTGAAAACTTGTCATTCACATAGCACTAGCAGACCAAAAAATATTATTTCAAATTGTTCATTCTTTTTTCTTTTTTGTTCAAAATACCTTCATCAAATCTTCACATATCCCTGACAGGCACAATTTTGAATTTCACACAAATACTGTTCCCTGTTATTTTGATCTATTTTTAAATTTTTCATAACAGGAGGTAGTGAGATTTGTGTCCATGGTTGTTAAGTTATCAGTACCTATTTATGAAAAAAAACTCCCTGAAGGAAATAACATTCCGGGAAGTTTAGATCGATGCCAACTTTTTTCTACAGGATTCTTCTCTTGGCTCAACTATGTTAAAGTATTTGGTGTTATTCAAACCAAATTATTTGAGATATGTTTTAATCCCGCCTTGGGCAGGATAGGTGATTAGTTCAAATGGAGATGTTATTTTGTTCATTTGAAATAAAATATTAGTTTAAAAGAATTCTCAATATGCTACCTTTATGGTATACATTTTAAGTTCTTCCTTTTTAAGGACACCTTGACAATTACTTTGTACTGCCTATAATTTAATGTCTACAGCGCTGCACACTCTTAATAAGCCCACATATATCTGGCCCTGTGACTTACTGCAAGGGCGCCAACAGGATTTTTCTCCAGGGGGCGATTGGGGAAAATTAAATACCCCCCTAGTACAGCGGGGGCTTCAGGGGTCCTCCCACAGGAAAATTCATTGAATTGAAGCTTCAAGAGATGATTTTAAGGCACTTCTTGTTTCCTTAAAATAAGATACATCAGATTTTTTTTTTTTTTCAAATTCATCAAAATTTGTGGTTAAACATTTAATCTTGACAATTTGAATGTCATATGCTGTTGGAATTGCTTATGCATGCGCCTAACTACCAACCCTAAAGTCAGCAGGCTGTTGGTCGGGAGTATTGTTTGAGTGCTAGTTAAGAACACTATTGGGTAGGATTATCCTACTTCTAATATGTAGACAACCTCAGGATCTCGAAAAGAGCAATTGCCTCCTTTGCCCCCCCTCCCCCCCACCCCCCTGAGTGCACCCCTAATTTAATTGCCATTGAAAACACCAGTAGTATGGGGAACTGGTGCCTGTGTAATATTAAAGGTGAGTGTATATTGGCAGATGCAAAGTCAATCTGAGGTATAAAGGCAGTGTTACCTTGGGAGTAATCTGTTAGGATGGTTTATGAAATTAAATATTTGCTTAACTTATTGATTGCTAATTGAATTCCTACACAACCCTCTTCAAGTAGTCAGATTTCCTAACACGTTCCTATTACATCTATTTTCAAATTTAGTTTTTGTGGAGGTATACTTTAAGGAGTAAAACTGTTGAGGAACTCATCCGGATAGTTATCCCCTCCTCTTTCACCACCACATCTGTTTATTTTTAACACAGTTAAAGTACCTGTTTGGGTTATGCACTATCAAGTTTGTAGTGTAAGGCATTTTTACTACATATTTTATTGTGCAACTAGTGGTAGGTGACTTGTTAACTCTTCTCCACACTTGTCTGGATGCTGTTTAATTGTTCATTTGGCGTAAGAATCCAACAAAGAGTAGTGTGCAGGTATCAGGCCATTTGAATCTAGTTAAACTCAGCAACTAGATGAACGGGTTTGTAAATGAAGGGTAAGAAACAAAAATAAAAAAGGTATATTTTTACTGGTCTAGTTTAACACACACATCTTTGTGAAATAGTGTAGCAAGTACATCTTACAATACAGCATTTGTACCTTGAGCGAATACAGTCTGGCTCTATTTTATAAGCTTCACCATAGTGTAATTTGTTTAAATAAGTTGGCTACCTTTCATATTAAATGAAATATACATATTTAAAATACTGTTTCAACTTCTTTCTCTGATAATAACACTGAATATTTTTTATATTTTCTTTTCTGAAGAACCTTATTATCTGCAGACAGCTCACATTGATAGATATACACTAATGTTATCATTTTATACCAATCAGAGTATTCTAATGTACCAGAAGCAGATGGACCGTAATTCTTATTGCTACCAGCCATTTTCCCCTTTTTCCACCATTCATTTTTCCCATTTCAAGAAATCATAAAAATATAAACTAGATTTTAGTATTTAATGTTGTTTAATTATACCCATGTTGACATAAGACACCAATTTCTCAAGATAAACACAGATCTTTTCTAAACCAAACCAAAACAGTTCACAACATTGCCAGTTTAGCACTAATTTATGAATAGTTAAATAGATTGTGAAAGATATGTTTTGTCCCACTCATTGGGATACTATGTCGCCCTTCTCAACCATGTTCTCTTCAAGCCTTGTTTGGTCATAGTTTGTATGAGTAAACAGGGGTTGGGGGTTGATTTACATGCTCATATTTGGTCTTTGCCAATCAACTAATACCCTCATTGCTCAAATATTTTTATAGTTGAGAATCCAACCCAACTTTGTCATAAGACGGGAACCTTAAGGGGAATGGTGGGTACATCTGAACTTTTGAGAGAAAACTAATATTTCTTTTCTCAACATACCTAATTCAAATTGTGTTTTAATTTCACAAGATATTAACTTTTTGCTATTTTAACTGTTGAAATTAGATTATTAAAATGTTAACCCTATTAACTTTGATTTTTTTATTTGACCTAATAACTTGCTATAAATGAACGTGTACATATTTCAATACAATCAACGGGTAAATATTTCAATACAATCATCTGAATACTTTTTAAACTAATAAATATTTACCACTACACATAATAACTACATTTTTAATAAGCAGTTTTTACTTATTTACTTTTTATCTTAGTAGGTCAATATTTTAATTTATTTTAAATCTACATCTAAATCGTTAGAAGTTTAACTTTTTCCTTTAGAAAGTTGAGTTTTTTAAAATAGCTTTGCCACCATCTTGTGGCTTGCACTGTTTTTAAACATCACTTTGCTTAAGACTTTGTTGTACACCATATTTTAGATGGCAGAGTAACCCCACCTCAATCAATATTTACTTTCACCACTCGAAATTGCACTGCACAGGCACTGCTGCCAATCAAGAGTAGCACTTTCAAAAATATCCCATGTTATACAAATAAAGACACGTTTGGTTTGCTGGCCATGGAGAAATCAGCGTTTGAAACCTAGTCAGACGTACTAAAGGTATTTTTTAATAAATACGTTTTTACTAGAGATGGGTCGAATCCACTATGTCTTGAATCCGAATCTCAAATCCGAATCTACATTTTATTTTCGAATCTCGAATCCGAATTCTATCAAATCGTTAAAAAATTTAATGATTTACAAATAGACCTACATTACACAATATAGGCCTAAACTGTAAATTAAGATATATTTTAATCATGCTTTCAATTTCAATCAACCCCAACCATCCCTCGCCAAATACAGGTTAAAATCCAGCCAAATTAAACAATCTAGACTCATATTATTGTTTAAAAATCAAATCAATCAAAATTTGAGTGTATTTTAGTTATTTTTTAAAGTGTTGTTAGAATGGGTTAAGTTTCTAAAAAACGTGAAATAAACAGATAAGGCCTAGTTATCTTTTGATGAAGTTTAATCATCCCTAAAAGATATTTTATTGTATTAAGATATCAAAAATAAAAATACAAACAGACATTTTTAATAAAGACTAAAACAACATGCTTAACAATTAAACATACATTGGAAATTGTTAACTCAATCATGTCTAAGTATGTTTTATTATTATTTTCTTTTATATCCATTATCTCTTTTCACGTAGAAAACAAATATGTTCGATACTTGCGATATATCGATTTATGAGAATACATTCGTTTTAAAACACAAACATATTTTCGACTACAATATGTTCATTCCCATTTTATAAGGCAGGACTACGTTTGATTATTTCTACAATTACTTCAATAACATATCTAAAAAATAATAAACTCTAAGTTAAAATCAATTTAAAAACTAAATGGATTCGCTAGTCGTTATTTGATTCTTAAAACTCGAGATCGCTTACTAAGTATTCAGATTACCTGAATAGATTCCAAACAAACAATCGATATACGATACGTAGGCCGGTAGAGATAAACAAACAATTTTATCGCTGTCTGACTGTTGACAGTATTTATTTTTCATGAAACCCAACAAAATGTCTAACTTAAGGATCGTATGCAATAAATTAGGGCTCTATGCAACTAAAACCAGTTGGATATTAAGAATTAACAGTATCTTTATTTTAATCATCACTCGGGCGAGTAAACATAATATACGTCATAGCGGTCGACTTTGTATCGTTTGTAATGGCCGCTGACTTTGTATCATGCGTAATGTGTTCTTATTTCTGTTAAAATTAAAGCCGTAATTGATTTTATTTCAAGTTTATTTGTAATTCTAGTTTTAATTTTCAGTTTTTGAAGACTTTTAATGTGTTCATTAAAATATTTACAAGATTGTTCATGAGGTGAGAGTTTTAGAAGTGAGCATGCGCTGAAACGGTTGAGTCCAAGTTTCCCATACAGGTGGGAGGGTAGGGTACTAGGCACGTAAGATTTTCCACACCTAAAGATTATTTTTTAAAGAATATTTTATTCATGTTTTTCTCTTTTCACTGACAAAATAAATACTACGGATTAAGTTATGCTTCTAAAGTAGGCCTAACTAAGTAATTTTTGAATTCAAAATATTATGCCTTGTTTATGAGATGAAAGATTCGATCATCAAATCCTGTAAAACACTGAATCCTCGAATCTCGAATACTTGTCAGGATTCGGTGGATTCGAAGATTCGAGTGGCCCATCTCTAGTTTTTACTCTTCTTCCACACCCCATTAAGGTGCAAAAATAATGGCCAAGTATTACAATGTTTTGCAAAAATAAAGTTGATTTAAAAGAGTTGCATGTTCTGGTTTCTAATATTCTTCCAGGTACAAATGGAAAACGATTGCGGTATAGTTAGAAAAATGAAGGAAATTTATCCACATTTGTGCAAATTTAGGTACATTTCCTTTAATTTACTATTGATTTGGCTTTAAGGCCCTAACTTACATAATTAAATTAGGGCAATAAAGTAGAAAAAGAGATACTTTTATTGAATAATAAGTTTGAATATTTGCACTGTATGCTGATTTAGTGTAAACACTTATATGTTCATAGGCTAGCTTTATGTTATTATGTATCCATAAAAATCTAACATCACATTCGGGCCATACACAGTTAAGGACTTTGAGGGGGGACGAATTAGGAAGCTGCATTTAGAGGGAATATATTCAGTGTTGGTGTGGAGAGAGAGTGAAAACTGTTTATTTAAAAACACTCAGTACATACATTCACACCCTGAACACCTTGTTACAGGTAAATAATAATAGATTAGATTGACGTTAGTCCACGTACCAACTAAACTTCTTATGCTATGTATTATTTATTTTTAAGAATAGTCCCAAAACCCACATTGAAGTTTGGCGCTTTTCCCTAAATGTGTTCCCACTTCACCTCCACACAAATGTAGGTACATTTCGCTAAAATTCTATCTTCATCCTTATTCCATTAGTGAAATCAAAGGTTAATACATGGCCCGGCTCCCCCTCTTTCTACCCAAATGGTAGAAATAACGCCCTAAGTTATAAGTAGGGCCCCGTAAAAATGGTGTGCCAGGATAAAGTGAAAAGTACCTTATAAATATGGAATCAAGTACTTTTTTCATTGAAAGTTTTTAAATATGATTTACAATGTTTTTGAAAAGAGAAATAAAACGAAATTTTCTTGTTAAACAAAATCCTCCTCTAAAATGAAATAACACCGCTTTTACAAAAAAAAATTAAAAAAAAAACAACATTAAATTAGGAAGAAATTAAGTATAAATTTTGACCATGCTGTAATTTGATTATTATTTTGTGGTAAGCTAACTTTAGGCTACACAATTGTGAAATTTGCAGACAAACTTGACAAATAATTTTATAACAAACGTATAAGGCTTCAATAATAAATGTTAATTTTGCATACATTGTCTCAATATGTAAATGATACTTAACATGGAATTTTGAGCAAACACAAAATAACACCGAAAAGTGAGATTTAAAAAAGAAATTTAACTAAAATAAAACTATTTTTACAGGGCTCTAATTATAAATCATACTAAAATACACAAGGATCTCCACCTCATGAACTATGGCCAACAACCACACTTGCATTGATTGACAAATAATGTCAATTATTTATTATATTTTGGTCAAACATAGTCTATTTTTAGACTTAAAATGATACTTATTAATAATATTTTGAAACTATCTATATTTTTGTTTAAAACAGCTTGGTCGATAACACTCAATACTTAGATGTAACCAATTCAATTAAAAAACTCACCTTTCAGTAAAGTAATAATTTTATTTGCTCCATGTGTGGACAAACTGAACTCATCACTTTTAAGATACAACCAATCAAGTTTATTGTTTGCACCTCATCTTTCTACTCATCTGGGATATCCACATTTTATTGCACTATTAGGGTAGGGATGAGGAAGCTAAAATTAAGTGGAAATTTACCCAAATTTGCATAGATGGGAAGAAAGAAAACACCCGCAAAAAACTTAGTCGGTATTCAAACCCCACCCAACCTTCCCATAGCCAGGAAACCAAACCAAGCGAGCTTGATGCTTATTTTACTCTGTGTGCTCGCCAATGCAGTTAACAAGTATGTTAATCTAAATATTATTCACATAATCAGGTTTTCACTATTGTATAGCTATATGCCATCGGCAAACTCTACAAATAAAGTACCTAATTAATATATTTTCATTTATGAATCCATTTGTCGATAGAGCAAAGAATTTCTACATTGGTAGCTTTCAAAACACCCATCTTGTCCGTAGATGGAATTTTAGCCCACTCCTTAAACGGTTTTGGTTTATATATTAAGCTGTTAAATAATCTCAAAAGTTTCGTGAATAGTCTGTAATGTTGAAACCATTGCTCTTCTGTGAATATGACTCGTGCTGCCCTCGCTCTTATACCAATGATGAAAGATATGTAATTTCGTCAAGATTGAATTGTATAAAATGGCTAAAATACATATTTCTTATCACACGACTGTATTTGTTCTGAGAAATAACATAGATCCTACTCTCTGAGAACACTCCTACTCAAATGAAAATGTTGGGACCCATGCAGATTTATTTCAATTTATTAGGAGGGGAAGACGTTCTTGTTGGAGTTCATTTTATCATATTATCTACTCATTTGGAAATCAAATTGACCCATGAACCATTTATAATTTACACAATTCTCTCTAAGTAACTGACTTCTTTGAGTCAGGGTGTCTACACTCCAGGAAAACTGAAATTATTTGAAGTGGTCAGGAAAAAACAGGAATAAGTCTGGAATTTATTTTTAAAACAATCTGGGAAATTGTAGATTTACTTAAAATATTAAATATGATAATTAAATAAGTAAATTACAATGTGATTCAAACAATATATATTTTTTGTAGCCGTGTAATATATTTTATAATTTTCTAACTCCTAGTAGACTATGTTAATACACATAGAAAAATGTATTTAAACTCAAAACTTATGTTTCATAAAAGATTAATGAATAAAAAAATGGGGAGAGGGAGGGGAAGACGGGTGTGATATACTTTTGAGTCGAGAATTTTAGGAAATGATTAGGGGGAAAAGTTGGGAATTTCATTGGTCAAGTTGAGTAGACACCAGTATGAGAGATTATTTATATATCTATAAGTATATGTCATCAGGAGAGTTCAATGGATACATATTTGAACTGTAAGAAAAATGTTCTGACATCCCTCATCTCTTTCCACACGATATGTTTATGTTGCTTGCGGTCTTTTGAGGGTGGGTTTTCTAATGGAAATGAATGTCATCACTAGTATGAGGCCTTGGGCCTAATAGATACTCGGGTCCCCTATAGTTGAGTGGCAGTTTGTCAAAGATATTATTGTTGAAGAACACAGTCATTGAAGAAATCAGCTGTTGAAGAGTACACAGGACAAAGAACATGGTAAGCATCACCTTGCCAACCAATTGTTGAGCTTTGCACTTTGAGGAACAAAGAAAATAAGGAAGATGTTTCCACCGCATGCTGGATCTCTTCAGCTCTGACTTAAAGTAGTGACTCCACATTTCATTTACCATAAACATTCATCATTGAATTGTGATAAATGCTCTTCTTATAGTTCCGTTTGCATATAGTTTTGACTGTAAGGGAATATTCTCTGTACTCATTAAACACACACCTTATGAAACTAGAAGTTATGAATAAAGCCATTCTCTATTCCTATACATTGTTATTTATTCTAAAATACCACTATTACAAACCAAAACATATTTTCTTTGACTCTGCAATTTTATATGCAGGACAAATCTTATTGGTTTTCCATTAAAATAAGCTTGAGTGTTTATTTTTTAACACTAAAACTTAATGATTGCATACATTACACTACTTTTATTTTCCGATTAAAACATTTTGCCAGACACAACAGCAATGTGAAAATTAATTTTTGAAATTAATGATCCCTCCTCCCTCCCCCCCTTCCCCCCAAACAAAAATCTTGATTTTATCAGTTGCATGGATTAAACTTGTTATTCGTTGAAATTAGTGTGTTTTATAGGTATCTTATGAATTACTTTACCACAACCATAAGATCCTAACTATTTTATCAGATGTATTTGATAAAATATTTTTTTATTCATGCTTTAGGGTGTCGACAAAATGGGAACTAGTCGGTAATTTGATGTGGTCGGAGGAACACGGGAATAAGTCCTGAATTTCATAAATAAATAAAAAAATCCTGGCAATGTTATTTTATTCAAAATATGAAATATAATAATCATAAAACAATCCAAGCAGAGTGAAATATTATATCCACATCAGAATAAAAGTGTTTGAGACCACTGATTTATTTTAGATACTTTGCACCAGTTATCTATTGTGACAGCCATCTTGCAGCTAGGTCAGGCACGGTAGTGGTAGAGAAAGAGTGGGCTACAAACAATCTAAGTTGTCAGTTCAACCAAATCGGGTGTTACTTACAGACTTTTAAAGAACAAACACATCATGCCTACTTATTTATAAAGGATTATGGGTTTTATTTGCTATTGTCTAAGTAAATTATAATGTGATTCTAATTTTTCTATTTTTATTTTTCAATTCTAATTTCTAGTAGACTAAGTTAATACTAATAAAAATATAATTATTTTAATTTTTGAACTTATTATTATTAGTAAAAAAAAAGTTTGGAGGCGGGGATGGAATGGTGGTGACATACTTTTGAGTCTGGAATTTTAGGAAATTATCAGGGGAAATCAGAGGAAAAGTCGAGAATTTTATTGGTAAAGTTTAGTAATCACCATGTAATGCTTGCTATTCCAATGAAAACAGATTTTAAAAAAATTTATCAATGCCTTGTAATAATATTTAAATGGGTCTATCATTGCCTTATTTACTTGTTTTAAACATCACATGTGTGTATGTAATATTGCAATAATTCTTCAAGGGTGACCTGGCGGTCTAGGGGTAAGGAGTCAGACCTCTGTGCTGGCGGCCGGGGCTCAATCCTCGGTCCCGGCACAGATTTATCTGATTACCAAACCCTTCCTTCACCTCTGACAAGACATCTTGTGAATGTGAGGAATGCCAGGCCTCCACCGTGGTTCGGATTCCACGTTAAACTGTAGGTCCTCCATTTCATCTCACAATCACCCTACCATTACACATTAGCGTAAGTGCATATAACCTGAACGGGTAGTAAGACGCGGTGCTAATAATAATAATAATAATAATTCTTCAATATTAAGGTTTAAAAATCAACATTATCATGAAATGTTTGTAGGATTTTTTAAAAATTGAAAACATAAATATAACTTTTTTTTTCCAACTTGAATTTTGAAATTGGTTCTATTCCAGTGTGTCCTGGGATCGAAAAAATCAAGTAAACTGGGGAAATGTTTGTTTTCTGCCCTCTTTTAGCCATTGGTCAAAGAAAAAAATAAACTCTATATACAGGCGTAATCAAACCACATAGATTTCCCTAAACTCTATTTTGTATTAAACTTCTAGAAAAATCACTCTCTTGACATTTTTATTATTGACTTAACTGCCTTCATGACTTGTCTGATTAGTTAAAAAGTGGTTGTCATCCATCTTTATTATAATTGCATGCACAGGTACAATCATATTCAATTAAGACACTTTTTTGACAGTTACTAAATTTTCTAAAATAATGTTAATATATATAGTAGATTCATAACTATCCGGCCTAATGTGATGGTCAGACGGTCCAGATAGAAATAAGTTAGATAAGCTGGATCCTGATGTTAAATAATTTTCTGTGTAGTCCACACCCATAATGTGTGATAACTAGAGCCCAGATTTTTATGTAGTATTAACCTACAAATTATGTACATAAATATTTAGCAAAATCAGTTAAAATATGTAGTAAAATATTTATTACAGGCAAAAGATATAACATTGAATGAATAAACTTTCTGTCGAAATAAATATTGGTAGGAATGCAATCTGTGTGTGAACCTTTTGTCATGTAAAATTCTTAAAAAATTTGCTTGGTCAACAGCTGATGTTATGTTTTTCTGCTCCACTGTTATCGTTTTTTTATGAACTTGGTTGGTGTGTTTTGCTTTTCAAAAGGCCGACCAACGTAAATAATTGTATTATTGTAACAGACTTCAAATTACATTTCCTTGGTTGATTTTGGGTTCGGTTTTTGTCATTTTTTATTTGCTATGTTGCGTTATATGTTTTTTCTCTTGACCAAAGAACAAGGGGAAAATATGCTAATCAAATCCAAGAATTATTATGTTCACAACTCAAACTCTTATTACACCCTCCGCCGATCATATAGGTAAGGCCCCTAAAACTATAGGATAGGAAGGATGTAACGTACATATATAAATGACAACAGGTAAAAGAGCAGAGTTTAAATGAAGAATACTTTAATTTGCATAAAGCAGGAAACAAACACGGGAAAAATGGCCTTAATTCAAAACATCCTATAGCTACTACTATAAAAGAAAACATTGCATTATTCGCACTGAACATTCACAAAGAAAACTGGACTTAAGGTCTTTCATAAATTGGGTTATGGCTAGTTACACTTAAGCTGAAACAGGACTTAAGGTCTTTCAAGACACAAATAAAGATTAAGTTATACAAATATTACATTGACATATCGAACGAAATAACTTCCAATTACGTTAACTAACAGTTCACATTTAAGTTTGATCAAAGTGATCCCATCACAAAGTTAGCTATGTAAAAATAAAAGATACAAAGTCAGACGCAATTTCCCCATGGCGTTGACTATACATTTAACAAACTAATATCAGTCCTTCGTTCATAACCTCAATAAAGCTGTGTTACAAACATAATTTAAATAAAGTTAGACGTTCTTTCCTAAAGTTCTACATATCAAATGTTCTTTCCTAATGCTACCTATATCAAACCATCTTTGATAATACTATCCATATCAAACGTTCTTTCCTAATGCTATACATCTACCAAAAGTTCTTAGATAATGATACCTCTACCAAACGTTCTTTCCTAACACGCTACATCTCTAACGTTCAATATTAATGATATAGTAATGAAACCTCTATCAAACGTTCTTTTCTAACACGCTACATCTCTAACGTTCAATAGTAATGATAGCAATGCTACCAAACATTCTTTAGTTATGATACATATTTACAATTTACATTCCTCTTTATATTGAGTCTAGAAAACAGGAACAAAAGAAGCGGGGGGGGGGGGGGGGGTACAAAAAATAACCAATTTTGCCGTAAACGGCCATTTCATTTTTTAGATACAACTTTACAAGCTTTCTCTTTTAAAACTCTAAATTTNTCTAGTGTTAACGTAATTTTCGGGCCGGGTAGATCGTTGAACACGGACTTCTCAAGTCGTAGTCGCCCCACTCTTTTGCATTGGCGGTTTTGACTCGGCTGCGTCGTAGCGAGGCCAGCTTGACGTTCGGAAGGTACGTGTGGAACAGTTATTTAGTAGACGGTTTATAATGGATATTTAAGAATGCTGATTTTTGTGTGATTGTTGGGGCTACATTGGGCTACAATAGTGAAGATTACTATTGTAGGTTTCGTCGAGGTTATTCTGGGGAGCGGGTAGTATGCTTTTAAGCGACTCGAACGTGCAATATCAGGTTGGGTGGGGTAGTAATCGTACAATACGAAGCATTGTATTGTTACAATCTTTATCAGTAAACAGCTTCCCTCCTTTGCTAATAAATGAGCCACTCATAAACTTACTTTATTTGCAGCCTTTTTCATTTTTCATTTCATGACCAAATTGCACTTTGATGAAATATTGAATTTTTAAGTTTCCAGTTTTTCTGATTGTTTTTCTTTCTGAGTTCGGAACATTGTATCAGGTGCTTAGTCTTGTAATGATGATGTATATTGTACTCTTTTAGTACAGCTATAGTGTCAATGCACATTATACACAATGTTTTGTCATCTAATTTGCTAACAAAATAATTCATACTCCACTCGGCTTTAAAAGCATGATATTCTAACTATACTTTTCATCTCCTTTTCTAGTTTTGATAGTGACATGATGGTTAGGCAAAGGTAATAAAATGAGAAAAAAAAGTCACAGAACAGCGATACATGTGACACTGGAAATCATGCTGAATTATAATTGTGTGGCGTCACAACAGAGGTCACTAAATAGTGTGTAAATGCAAATCTTATGGAGCACAACATAGTCTTTTTCCCAACTATTCAACTCAGTAATGGTTATTTCGTTAAATACTTTGAAATTTTGAATAATTTGAAAATGTAAAATCCATTCTTAGCTTGAGGGCTATACAAAAAGAAATGGTAGGCCAGATTCGAGCTGCGGGCTGTAGTTTGCTGACCCCTGATCTTAGACACTCTTTTACAATTTAATAAATTTTCCTCCTTTAAAATGTAGACAATATTAAAATATTTACAATTTGATTCAAGTCATTCATTAAATTTCATAATATTCAAAAATTTTATATTTTAAAATACTCATCAAAAAGTAGATGAGGGGTGGTACACTAGACTAGTTCAAAATTTTATTAGTCCTAAAATGGCACACTGGCCGGAAAAGTTTTGTTATCCCTGCTCTAGGTTCACATCTAGTAAAGTAAAAAAATCGCAGAATAAAATAATTTTACTTGAATACAGCTGAATAATGATATGCTATCTTTGGTGTTATAATTACTTAATTTAATTTGAGTCTTAATGTAGTAGGAGTTTAAAGCTTATATTAATATTGTTTAGTAGCTCAATTACTTATTAACATCAAAATACTTCTTGGGATTTGTCATTACAACCAATAGGAGAGAGCCAGCGCTGGGTGGAATTATCTCTAGTTGAGATAAATGAAATGTAGAAATTTAGTTGTACTACAGTAACACCTGGACAGGGGGTGAGCTGGTATTACCTTAACACTAACCAAAGTATCCCAGACGCTTGCTAACAATTGCCTCTCAGCTGGGACACTAGATAATTTGATTCAGACATTACTCTGAAATTTATTGTACCCCGTGCTATCAGGTCTTTAGGAGGTTCCTGCACATACCCTACAATTTAGAAAAATAAATAACACACTCTTGCATGCACTAAACAACATAACCAGAACTGTGTCAGATTCCACTGGAGAAACAAGTACACATGCATCTGACCATCCCCTACACAGAAGGTTGCGTGCACATCTTATCTTCTCTTTGGCAGCTACCAGAGGTATATAACCAGGTGACCCACAGCTATGATTATAGGTATCTAACGGCTTCAGCAGCATGTGTATCAACATTAAAACTGGTCACTAGCATAACAGTCTCAATCTCTCTCTTCCCCCTCCACCTCACTATGCCACATGTGCTGAGGTCCTACCCCTCCACCTCACCATGCCACATGTGCTGAGGTCCTACCCCTCCACCTCACCATGCCACATGTGCTGAGGTCCCTACCCCTTCCACCTCACCATGCCACATGTGCTGAGGTCCTACCCCTCCACCTCACCATGCCACATGTGCTGAGGTCCTACCCCTCCACCTCACCAT
>CABFOV010002406.1:39297-64170 GCA_902141375.1 Timema poppense
CTGAGGTCCTACCCCCTCCACCTCACCATTCCACATGTGCTGAGGTCCTACCCCCTCCACCTCACCATGCCACATGTGCTGAGGTCCTACCCCCTTCACCTCACCATGCCACATGTTCTGAGGTCCTACCCCCTCTACCTCACCATTCCACATGTGCTAACAGTCAAGGCGTTACCAGAGAATAATAGTATATGTTTTATTTAACATATTAGAAACAGATGGTACACAATAAATATCACAAATGCCGTGGTATCACCCAAAGCGAGTCAAGTCGAAGATTTGTAGTTAAATATAACATAATAAAAATGACTAGAATTTAATATAAACATATTTAATTAATATGCACGTAAAGTTGAGTTTAAAGTGAAAGAAAACTAACTATAACTACCATCAAGTATAGCGAACAACAAGTTACGACCCAAAAGTCTGAATATAAATTAAACTCTTTAAAATATTTAGTCACCTAGTGACAATCATTCGTATCATCAATATGTTTTAGAGAAAAAGTAATAACTTCCAAATATAATTAATCCGCCGCCTTGCGGTTAAGGTTTTTGGACTGTACAGTAATTTAAGTCCCAAAGGACGCAATATCAACATAATTTACTAAGCGCCTTACACTCATGCGCTAATAATACATACTCTAACATAGTTGAAGTTAAGATACATAATGTACGATTCACTTGGAGATGTCTTACAATCCTAAAGTTCAAATACATCAAAGTTTAATAGAACATTACTAAATATATATGTGCTCAGCCAAAACTGGAGTTTAAAGAAATTAAGTAATAAGCTATAAACCTAATGAATCAATGCATTCTGCTTTCCTATAGCAATCTAATGTAATTCGAAGCTATCAAAGATACAAAGCGCTACACTAATAGTTTAATAGCTTCCTTCTCGTACTATCAAATATTAATTTCCAAGCAATAATTGTTATAATCATATTGCTGACAGAGTCCTCAATTCCCACATGATAAAATATAAATTTAGACTATCAAGGAATTATTTACTCACACAAAAACTATTTGGTTTTATCACCACAACATAACATAAGTTTGAAACAGTTAAAGTAATAAGCACATATCTGAATGTTAAAGTGCTTGGTCCCCGCATAACAATATGTAAACTTAAACTATCTAAGTTAAATATACTCAAAATATTCTAAAGATAACATCAACTGGTAATCAAACAGACGGTTAGAGCGCAATTAGATGCAAGCGGCAAAACAGAAGTTACGTTGCATAGGAGAATGGTTAAGTTCCCCTAATAGGATAAATACTAATAGATACGTGGTTACTAACTAACCACGCTGATAAAAAAAAACATTCCATAATAGAAATTTAAATTAATAAGTCTGAAAATAATAATTTTGAAAGGTTCCTTATAATATAACTGAAAGGAAATTTTGTAAAATATAATTAAGTCTAAGCTTAATTGGCCACTCTCGTCTAGTAAGCCAGTGAAACAATGAGTGCTCACACAAAAGAAACATCGCAATATATAGCTGGCACGATTACATGACATGCCCACAGAGAGAGGAAAAAGGGGAGGGAAAAATGGAGTGGAAGAGGGGAGACAAACAGCACTTAGGAAGGATTGCGGTGACTCTAGGAACTCGTAGAAAGGCCTGGAACCATCCAGGCAGTGGAAACAAAGACTAAACTCATGGAGTTGCCGTCATTCGTTTGTTTCTGGGTGGGGCTTCCTTCATGAGCAGACCATTGGATCATATCTCCATTTAGTTCGTGGGATTGAGTTCTAGGGAGAGGAGGTTGCGGCACATGTGCTCTGGTGTTTAAGTTCAACAGGGCAGAGGGTGAGTGTTCTCCCATTTGATTGAGCTTGTTGTTTTCTTTTTGTAACATGGTTACAGTCTCTACCCCCTCTACCTCACTATGTCACATGTGCAAAGGTCCTTACCCCCTCCACCTCACCATGCCACATGTGCTGAGGTCCTACCCCCTCTACCTCACCATGCCACATGTTCTGAAGTCCCTACCCCCTATACCTCACCATGCCACATGTGCCAAGGTCCCTACCCCTTCCACCTCACTATTCCATATGTTCTGAGGTACCTGCCCCTTCCACTTTACTGCACCTTGTGTTCCGAAGTTTTCAACCCCTCCAACTAGTACTGGATGACCCTTGCCCCAGTGCTATCAGGTCAATCCCAAACTAGCTCTTCACCCCTTATTCACCAGAGAGGACCAAAGTTATACCAACACATTAACCATTCCTAACCTCAACAA
The DNA here is from genome assembly GCA_902141375.1 of Timema poppense. Classification (NCBI taxonomy): domain Eukaryota; kingdom Metazoa; phylum Arthropoda; class Insecta; order Phasmatodea; family Timematidae; genus Timema; species Timema poppense. The sequence goes on from CABFOV010002406.1 coordinate 41,550, forward strand.
CACACTTTTAGAATCTAGTTATTCAATTGATTCTAAAAATGGGATTAAACATCTAAAGAATAATAGTAATAGTAACTAACTTCAAATCAATAAACACTTTGATCATAATGGATGCACTCAGGTTTGAACTTATAACTAAAAACAAGTAAATTCAAAATTCTGCCCACAGTTATTTATCAGTGCACTCAATAAACAAGTCCAAACAGATGGATACAAACCAGCAGCTTCAGACTCCTGTATACAGTTATCACTCATTGCATTCAAGAGATAAGTTCAAATATAAAGCTACAAGCCAAAAGCTTCTGAATCCTACCTACATTTAGCACTCATTGCATTCAAGGCACAAGTTGAAAGAAACCGCTACAAACCTGCAGCTTATTAATCCTTGTTTATCACTCAGTGCACTCAAGAGACAAACTTAAATGAACAACTACAAACCAGCAGTTCATTAATTCTTGTTTATCGCTCAATGCACTCAAGAGACAAACTTAAATGAACAACTACAAACCAGCAGCTTATTAATCCTCGATTATCACTCAGTGCACTCAAGAGACAAGCTTAAATGAACAACTACAAACCAGCAGCTTCATAACCCTACCCATAGAAGCTCAGTGGACTAAAGAGAAAAAGCTTAACACTAGAAGGACGGACCTGGTTATTTTGACCAATAAGCCTCCTTTAAACTACACAATCTCTTTATATGTTTTTTCGCAGGACATCTATATTTCACGACTTTTGATCAAATTTTATGAGACCCTCCTTACCTAAAGAGGCGGTGGGAGGTCAATTTGACTGGGGGAACCTATTGTTGTTTCTTATTTCTCATAGCTCATGACAATATTTTTTATATGATTTTTGTTTATAATTGGTATTTATTGCAAAATCCACCATTCATTTGTATTCATTGCTTCCTAACCTTCGCTCATTTCATAATTTTCAACTAATATTTTTATACATATCCAAATCAAGACACAAATACTGCCATATTGAGGATGTAAAGCTTCTAATAAATCAAAGAACTAGTGCATACAGCGCAAGAAGATTGTGAACTGCATAAGTACAGGGGATTTGTATTGTACTTGCCCTAAATGCTTTGACAGAAATGGGGATTTTTAATCAATTCAGAATCGTACACAAAATTATTGGTAGGTACCAATTTATATTTAATTATGTCATACTAATGGGCTAGGCCTGTACTTGACAGGTGCAATTTTAAATTACACGCAAAATTGGTCTCCTGTTTATATATTTGGTGATCCCATGTGTTCAGACATAATTTGTTATACAAACCACACACAAGGAAAAAACTCTTATACTGATATTCATACATATTAAACTCACTTTTAGATATTGTATACACCATATTGGATTCGACATCTTGGCTATTTCAAGCTTAGAATATTTATCATAAGGATGGCATGCTCCAGTGTGTCCATATCAAATTTCAGCTTTTTAGGGCATTGAAAAGTTTGAGAAAGATCTCTTTAAGGAATGACACTGCATAGATTTTATATATGTAAATAATTTTCTTTTAATTAAAGTTTTCATAATTGTTTATTTCATTTTTGAACTAGGGAAATATCTGAATTAATAAAAATAAAAACATAAAACATGTACCTTGCAGTACATATAGTTAAGTTTGAAAAATAGGATAAATAAGCTCCCGTCCTTCTGGTGTTAAACAAACATCCATAAACCAGCAGCTTTAAAAACTACAAACCATGCTCTTACAGGATTCACTCTACAATGATTAACATCAAACGGCGCTAGCTGCTGCTCAACTCTCCAAGAATCGTCATGATGTGCCCAGAAGTCTGTCTTACTTTCTGATGGTATTCACATATGTAGCTACATTTGGTCCACTCCTTGTCTTCCTTTCAAGTTTATTATTTATACTCGACCATTAACACCCTAAAAGTTTTTGACTAACATTCAATAAATATTTCGAAAGTAAAGATGATATCATACTGAGTTCTAAACTTGATACTCTAATTTTACTAGCGTGATATATTTGGTATACTTAAACTTTGCCACTATCACAAGTTTAACACTAATTTTCTGGTCAAACTTCCTAAATTTACATTTGATTAAACACTTAGCTATCTATTTAAAATCTTAATATTACTATGCAACTTTGAGTTAAAAAAAACTTTCAAACAAAACACATATTAATTAAAATCATATCTGATTTCATAGTTTTACTATGTAACATAAGTGAATCAAAGTTTCTGAATGACTGACGAAGCTACAGTTGAGTGTTTTGAGAGTTTGAATGAAGACAGCTTAGGGCCCGGCGATATTTTCTCGAATTTTGAGCAGTCTGTCTGTTTGTTTTGCAGACGGATATGAAGGAGCGCTCTCCAGTGATGATTGGGAAGACGCTGTCAACAATCCTAGTAAGCTAAGATATAACATTCAAACTCCGGAAATATTTAAACATCTTTATATAATTTGTTGTAGCTCATATTAATTCAATATCAATATCTCTAACATTTGATTATGATCTTGCTGTTTGCTTCTATCAAATATGCTTTATTTGCCAGTTTTTAAAATAATATTTTATATATTAAATTAATCTTCAGTCATGTCACATAAGTAGCAAAGTTGATGAATGACACACCTAATAAATAGCAAAAGATAAATGCAATTCAACTTATTACTAGGCTTATCATTGAAATGAAGATAGACATTCAAGAATTACACACTTTTCAAAAAATTATAGATCCCAAAGTTAACATTTAAGATATAACACATTGGAATATAAATATAATAATGTAATTCACTGTGGAACAGATTTTGAAATTTGGAGTTTAATATAAAGTCCAAAGATCAACTGGTATAAAAGATATAAAAACCCTGGTTTGAGTATAAATTAGAATGGATTGACAATTAGGGAGCGTCACTATATATCCATCATAACATGACAGAGTTAAGAAAACATTAAATTAATATAATTCATATATATATATATATATATATAACACATTAAAATAATATTATATAAACTTATAAGTTTAAGTCAAGTGTGAAGTAAGGGCAAAAAAAACAGATTAGGTATAGGCTATAGTAACAGAAGTTTATAAATTAGTAATATTGAAAAGTGAAGTAAGAAATAAGGTTGAATACAAATTGAATTCTATTCTTATCTGGTCTTTAATTCCGTTGTTCCTTAAATGCTGGCACATTCCAGCCGAGGTTCTCGACATGTTTCGGTGCTACATCGGCGCCATCATCAGGACTAAAGAAAAGGGGTAAATCCACAATACGTTAAGGTGCAAATCCAGTGTGAGATAATCAGACAAACTATTAATGCATAGAAATATTAAATTAGGAAAATAAATAATGATAATGAAATAGCATATTTACCAGTTAACGACTCATAATATGACTCCTTCCAGCTGTGACGGAACAAAACTGAATGAATGTAATAAATAAACAGCCGTGTATATATAAACTGAGGTTATAATATTCTAGAAGGAAATTGAGAAGTCAAAGATAGTAAATTAATCTAAAGGTGATGTGAGATCAAGAACGTCAAAGCGTTGAAACTAATAATAGATAAATAGATATATTTAAGAATTAATATGTAAAGGTTGTAATCTTCTCGACACTGGCCCGAAGGGCATGGAGCACATTGGATATTGTTTAATTTCAGTGTGTTGGGAAAGATTCCTCAGAGTATTGATGAGTATTTGATTTTCAAAATTAGTTTGTTTTTTGAGAACATTTTTGTTATTGAGGAGAGTGGTATGAATCAATATATTTTCAGCAGTATTCATGGTTGTGCCTTTAGGAGATTTATTCAATAACTTCATACATTTTTCCATACGGGTGGGTTGATGACCAGATAATTTGAGGTGTTCAGGAAACCTGGTTGAAATTCGACGTCCAGACTGATTAATATACACAATATTACATTCGCAGGTAAGTTGGTAAATACCGCTGTGTTGGTATTGATTGGTTTTATTAAGATTGAAATTATTGATATATTTTTAATATTGTTATTAGCACTGAAAGTAATTTTAAGTTTGTGTTTTTTGAATATGTTGGTGAAGCTGTTGATTTTGTTCCCAGTATAATTGAATTTAATCCATTTGATTTGGTTATTAGGAATAGTATTGGGGTTGATTAGAGTGATTTTGTTGTTTAATTGTGCTTTTTTTTTCTTTAAGGATACAGTATACAAAAGAATGAGAGTAGCCATTGGATAAGGCTAATTGTTTGATAATGTTTAGTTTGTTCTTATAATTCCTTTTGCTTAGAGGTATATGGAGTAATCTATATAATCAAGCTATTGAAAGCAGCTCTTTTGTGGTTAGAGGGGTGAATGAAACTATTGACATTACAAAAAACATCTTTGAAAAAAACAATGCTTCTTCTGAATATATCAAACAGATCATTTCCGACCTTAGAACTAACTGTCTCAGACCAAAACTATTTTCAATTCAACAAGTTCTACTCTCAAGATGATGGTTTAGTTATGGGATCTCATGTCTAATGTCTGAAATCTTCCTACAGCATTACGACAACAAAATATTAGATGAACTTAAAACCTTTTTCAATGTAAAATTTTATTGTCGATATGTTGATGACATTCTGGTGATTTACGAACATCTTCCTAATTCTTCTTTACCCGATATAACTCAAAATATGAATAATATTCATATCAATTTAAAATTCACTGCTGAATATGAAACCAAAAGCAGTATCAATAATCTACATATTTCAATAACCCAAAACAACTTTGAATATAAAATCTATAGGAAACCCACGCACACTGATACATCATTCCCATTCCACTCACCCATCTATCCACAAAAGAGCTGCTTTCAATAGCTTGCTATATAGATTACTCCATATACCTCTAAGCAAAAGGAATTATAAGAACAAACTAAACATTATCAAACAATTAGCCTTATCCAATGGCTACTCTCATTCTTTTGTATACTGTATCCTTAAAGAAAAAAAAAGCACAATTAAACAACAAAATCACTCTAATCAACCCCAATACTATTCCTAATAACCAAATCAAATGGATTAAATTCAATTATACTGGGAACAAAATCAACAGCTTCACCAACATATTCAAAAAACACAAACTTAAAATTACTTTCAGTGCTAATAACAATATTAAAAATATATCAATAATTTCAATCTTAATAAAACCAATCAATACCAACACAGCGGTATTTACCAACTTACCTGCGAATGTAATATTGTGTATATTAATCAGTCTGGACGTCGAATTTCAACCAGGTTTCCTGAACACCTCAAATTATCTGGTCATCAACCCACCCGTATGGAAAAATGTATGAAGTTATTGAATAAATCTCCTAAAGGCACAACCATGAATACTGCTGAAAATATATTGATTCATACCACTCTCCTCAATAACAAAAATGTTCTCAACGAACAAACTAATTTTGAAAATCAAATACTCATCAATACTCTGAGGAATCTTTCCCAACACACTGAAATTAAACAATATCCAATGTGCTCCATGCCCTTCGGGCCAGTGTCGAGAAGATTACAACCTTTACATATTAATTCTTAAATATATCTATTTATCTATTATTAGTTTCAACGCTTTGACGTTCTTGATCTCACATCACCTTTAGATTAATTTACTATCTTTGACTTCTCAATTTCCTTCTAGAATATTATAACCTCAGTTTATATATACACGGCTGTTTATTTATTACATTCATTCAGTTTTGTTCCGTCACAGCTGGAAGGAGTCATATTATGAGTCGTTAACTGGTAAATATGCTATTTCATTATCTATATTTATTTTCCTAATTTAATATTTCTATGCATTAATAGTTTGTCTGATTATCTCACACTGGATTTGCACCTTAATGTATTGTGGATTACCCCTTTTCTTTAGTCCAGATGATGGCGCCGATGTAGCACCGAAACATGTCGAGAACCTCGGCTGGAATGTGCCAGCATTTAAGGAACAACGGAATTAAAGAACAGATAAGAATAGAATTCAATTTGAATTCAACCTTATTTCTTACTTCACTTTTCAATATTACTAATTTATAAACTTCTGTTACTATAGCCTATACCTAATCTGTTTTTTTGGCCCTTACTTCACACTTGACTTAAACTTATAAGTTTATATAATATTATTTTAATGTGTTATATATATATATATATGAGAACTATATATGAGAATTATATTCATTTAATGTTTTCTTAACTCTTTCATGTTATGATGGATATATAGTGACGCTCCCTAATTGTCAATCCATTCTAATTTATACTCAATCCAGGGTTCTTATATCTTTTATACCAGTTGATCTTTGGACTTTATATTAAACTCAAAATTTCAAAATTGGTTCCACATTGAATTCTATTATTATATATAGAAGTTGTTTCCTTTCTACATTTCATTATGTTCTTCAAAAACGTTGAATTTTTTTTAGGGGCACATTAAGCCAAAATATTACTCTCATAGGTTATTTTCAAATATTTTTAATCTTTTTGATCTTCAATCTTCTGATGATAATACAAGACTTGTTTTTTTTATCCTCCTTCAATGTAGTTAAGTTGGTTGTCGCTTCCCTACTCTTTTTTTTACTTAGATATAAAAGATATGTCTAAAACTTTTTTAAACACGTTTATCCTTTTATTTTTATACTCCTATCATTAAACGTTACCTAGTTGAAATAACCTTTTAAAGTATATTCTGAAAATTGAAAAATGACACCTGGACACAGGAATCGAAATAAAAAAATCAAATCAAAATAAATGAAATAAAGGTGTTTTTTTTCTGGTTTAGGTTAAACATCTCCAGCAGGCTGATAGTCAACTAACTGTAAACAGAAATATGGTCAATAAGCTCATAAATACATCTTGTGTGATATTAGCTCCAATTTTCATTCAAACCATTTTCACATGTTTATTGGTGTTTTGTGAAATCACATTTCAAATAGATTTTTGGTCATCACATCTTACTTCCCATTTGGATTATCTATGTACTAATTACGTTAATGGTCTAGGGATGAAAAAAGTTTGAATTTAGAAGAAGTTAAACCACATTTGTTTGGAGACAGAGTGGGAAACCAATTAGGAAAAGCCATCCTCAGTAAACCCGACCAGTATCAAACCATGATCTACCCGTCATCGGCAGTCTAGTCTATTTCGAGTGTGACACCTTAGGCCAGGGATGGGAAAACTCTGGCCCACTGGTGTGTTCAATCTGTCCCATGGAGTAAATAATTTAACTATGTTCCATTTTGAATCATGCTTTTTCTTATTAAACTTAGTAAAACCATGCCAAAATCAAGATTTCCTTACTTGGTAAATTATGCCCAAAAATAAATGGTAATGTTTGTATCCTCGTATTCATGCAAACAAGTTTTTTCAACCTTGAAACTTTGGAAAAGTGATCTTAGAAATCTACTTTCTAATGAGCATCTGTCTTATCTCTTGAGAATCACCTCCTCATATTTTCACTAATTTCATACCCCATCATATAAATCTTCTGAACATCCGGTAACTTAAAACATACCAAGTCACCAAGGTACTTATGATTGTTATACATTCTCAATGTATTTAAACTTCTTTGTGTTGGTCTATTATATATATTTATCATTTTTAATGCATTTAAAAAAAAATTCAATCATTAAAATTGCATGGCACATCAAACATTTTCTTTTTTTTTTTCATTTGGCTCTTCTATAGCAAGTTCGAACATGCCTGCCTTAGACCATGCAGCCACCGAAGCAGGTTTCAAATAATTACTTTTGATATATTACTTCTCATTCTTTAAAATTAAACTATAGATTAAATCTGAAATTCTGAAATATTACATCTTCTATTTTTCAATAATTATTTGTGTATCCTCATTTCATAAAATGTCCTTATTCATGCAGGATTTTCATTTAGTTGTTTTCCATAGAAATGTATTAATGGGTTTGGTCACTCACTAAGATATAGCTAATTGTACCAATATTTTATCTAAAATATTGTGCATACATTTACCAAATTTTCCTAAAAATACTAAATTTTTAATGTGATCAGACTAATTTTCCCACTAAAATTTGTAAAAATGGGTTTTTTTTGCTTATTTAATTCAAGATTTGTTCTTATGACCTTCCAAACACTTAATTTTCTTTAAAATTGTATAGTATACATAGGGAAGACAAGCCATCATTGGTAAAAATAGTTAATTGTGTGATACTTTTAGAGTATCAAACCTCTTTTTTTTTTAGCACCACATCCTAATATCTGCCCAGATTATACTCATATGTACTAATTACTCCAATGAGTTAGGTTTAAGAAGGTTGAATTTAGAGGAAGTGTACCCACATTAGTGAAGAGAGACAGAGAGAGAGTAGAAACCCACTTTGGAAACACCTCCCTTAGTACACTCCACTGGGATTTGAGCCCTGATCTCCCTGACATTGGAAGTCTGTCTAACAAAAGTGTACTGCCTTAGACCATGTGGCCACCGAATCATCTTGTTTTTTTGTTTTTTTAAGTTTAGATGCCCCTAGTGTTGAATTGACTAACCAGAGGAATATGACAAAAGCCTAAGCTGTATAAATTTTGATCAAAACAGTCATTTATGAAATAAAAAGTAAAAATAGGCAAATAACATACTCATCAAAATTGAATTTATCTTTCTGGCCTAAAGAAAAATATATATTTTCAAAATATGGTAATGCTGCACACTTTAGTTAGGCTCTTTAAATAAAAAAAAGTACTATCTCAAATTGAATAAGTGGTTTTACACATTTCTTTTAATGTGAAGTCAACCCAAAATGTTTTACATAAACTTCTTTGATACTTATAACAGTGTCATATTACTCTGCTAAAACTAGAAATAATAGTATCATTACCCACCTTGGTGATGTATTTAGCTAACGTGCTAGTTTCATGTTGAGCTAGACTGCAGAAGACAGGAAAATTGAGGTTCGAATCTCTGTCGGGTGAACTGGAAGGGTTTTTTCCTAAATGGTTTTCCACTCTCCCTCAACCCAAATGTAGGTTCACTTCCTCTAAATTCAAACTTCCTAATTCCTAGCCCATTAGTGTAATTAGTACTTAAAGTGTATAACCCAAACAGGTATAAAGACACAGTGCTAAATAAAAAAATAGTATTGTCACTCAGCTAGTACTTGAAACAATAGTATGATATTATTAAGCTAGTATTTGAAATAATCCTTTCATATAAATCTGCTAGGACTAGAAATAATAGTATCATATTACCCTTTTAGGATTAAAAATTATAGCATCATACTACTGCTAGAACTAGAAACAATTTAATATTACTGCTAGGACTTGAAAAAATAGTATCATATTAGACAGCTAGGACTAAAAACATTAGTACCATATTGCACAGCTAAAAACTATAGTATCATTATTTCTCTGTTATGACTAGAAACAAAAGGATCTTTATTACTCTGCTAAGACTAGAAACACTAGTATCACTTTACTCTGCTAAGACTAGAAACACTAGTATCACTTTACTCTGCTAAGACTAGAAACAAAAGGATCTTTATTACTCTACTAAGACTAGAAACACTAGTATCACTTTACTCTGCTAAGACTAGAAACAAATAGTATCACTTTGCTCTGCTAGAACTAGGAACAATAGTATCCTTATAATTCTGCTTTGAATAGAAACAATAGTATTACATTACTCTTCTGGAATATAAAAACATGTGTAGTAGTTTTTAAACAAAATATGCCCATTTCTATGAATAGTTATTATTCAATGATTTTTCTTACAGTTTGTAAATATTTGCATTTTTTAATCAAATACCATTATTTTTATGTCAAAGCCTACTTTATTTTATCAAAGGGAGTAAACTATATAATCAAACTATATTTATTCATTATTTTTGGTAAATATATATTAGAGAGATTGACACTGAACATGGAGTCTCTAGGTCAGGGATGGCAAATCTAGGGCAATCCTACCACTGGTTGGCACGTGAACAGGATCTGGGTGGCACGCCGACATTAAAATAAACAATAAGTACAACTTTTCCCAACGTTGTAAACATTTTCAATGAGTGAAGCTGGCATCAGTTTTACATAAACCAAGTATCCCAGACACTTGCTAACAGTTGACTCTTAGCTCAGACGCTAAATAATTTGATTCAAACATTCCTTTAACATTTGTTATACATTGAAGTGGAGGGGATAGGGTCCTTTACACATATAGCGTGTTAAGGCGGAGTAAGGACCTCAGCTCATGTGGTGCGATGAGGGAGCAGGGTTACGGACCCTAGCGCTTGTGGCACAAGCACATGAGGCACAATAAAATGTAGGGTGTAGGGACCTTAGCTCATGTAGCAGGGTGAGGTGGAAGGGGTAGGGACCTCGGCACATGTGGAGCAATGAAGTAGAGGAGACCTTGGAACGTGTGGTGCGCTCAGGTGGAGGGAGAAGAGAGAGAAATTGAGAAGGTAATGTGAGTGACCAGTTTTAATGTTGGTGCACATGAGACCAAAACCGCTAGAGAACGAATAATCATAGCTGGGGGGTCACCTGGTTGTATACCCCTTTCAGCAGCCATTAAAGAGAGGGTGAGATGTGCACCCAACCTTCTGTGGAGGGATGGCCACTTCACTCCCCAGTGGAATCTGACACAGCGCAGGTTAGGTAGGGTAGTGCATGCAAGCGTGTGTTATCTGGTTATCTGGTAGGGTCCTTGCAGGAACCTGCTTAAGACATGATACTAAGAGCTATAACAAATGTTAAAGGAATGTCTGAATCTAATTATTTAGCGTCTGAGCTAAAAGGCAACTGTTAGCAAGTGTCTGGGATACTTGGTTTATGTAAAACTGATGCCAGCTCACTCATTGAAAATGTTTACAACGTTGGGAAAAGTTGTACTTATTGTTTATTTTAATGTCGGCGTGCCACCCAGATCCTGTTTGCGTGCCAACCAGTGGTAGGATTGCCCTAGATTTGCCATCGCTGACCTAGAGACTCCTTGTTCAGTGTCAGCTGTTCTTCTTTCAATCTCTCATATATATATTTACCAAAAATGATGAATAGATATAGTTTGAATATATATTTTACTCCCTTGATAAAAATAAAGTAGGCCTTGACATAAAAATAATAATGGTATTTGATTAAAAAATGCAAATATTTATCAACTCTCAGGATAACCATTGAATAGTGACGTCATAGAAATGAAGTGTGCCACTTCACCATGCCAAGTGTGCCTAGGTCCCTACCCCCTTATCTAAAGAGACATTAAGTGGTCAATTTGACTGATGACTATTGTTGTGACTTACAACTGTTTATTGAGGGGGTGAAAAGAAAAAGGGTACAAGTGCACTATCTATAGTTTTGAGATAAATGACTTCAAAGTTTGTTGGTTATCCTAAATTCTGAGTAAATGTTAGATTCAATGTTACTATATAGTAGTAAGTTGCATGTCTTGGGCTATTATTAGAGCTATTTAAATAGCTTTTCTTTAATTGTTATTTATTTATTAAAAAAATAATTGTAAATGCTTTCAATCACTTGTACCCTTTTTCCTGTAAAACATGCACTTGTATCCCGTTGCTACTAGTGGTTTTATGTGAAATAGTTTTTTCAAACTTTATTAAAATCAATCCTATGGTACTTTCAATTACATTAATGTTTTTTTCAGTAGAATATTGTAATATTTTTGTATTCTATTCACTTAAGTCAGACTTTTGATATTATACTACTTTCTAGTACATTGTTTTTTTCAGTAGAATATATATATTTTTTATCAATTCACTGAAGTTCGATTCTAAGATATAATCACTGTCTTCCTCTCCCTCACCTTCACCTCCTGCTGTTCCAGCTGATGTGCTTGCTCCTTCATCACGTGTTTTTTTTACTAACATCATGTTGCAAGGATTTGTAGGACTGATGGTGAATTGGTGTTATATAAATGGAAGGAGCTCTATTAAATTCTTGTACTTTGAAAGTTTAATTTTTACAGCGGTTTCATACATTGGAGGTAGTTCCACTCAAGGGATTCTGCCAGCAGTTTTTTTTTCCAAGTCATTTAGGTAAAATGTTATGTCTTCATTTACCATTTCCTTGAAAAAAAGTGAAAAGGGTGTAGTCTTTTCAAAATGTAGTCACTGCATTTCTTGAATTCCAGGAATGTGATATTTCATAAGATCTGTCATTGGTTGAATGGACTTATAAAAGTCTTTTTGATTCATCCTAACCACCATACATTTTCTACTAGATTTTGAGACAACAGTACATCAGTCATTAGGAATAAAAACATTTCAGGGTTTCCTTTTTGCCTTTCCTATAATGGCCAATTCCTGGTCACATACCTTAAAGGAGTGACCCAATACCAAATATTTGTGATCAACAGATTCATTAGAGGTGTTACATACAACAAATAACAAAAATTTAACAACGTGTTTGTTCTTATTTTGTCCAGCAGCATTATCACTGAATGCATCTGTATGTTTAATATTAGGCGGGAGTTCAGTGGAATCGTAAGTTGCAAGACATAATTTATTGAGAGCCTCTTGATGTCTCATTTTAAGACCACATAAACATAGCTGCAGTTCCAGATGCTAAGCTGTGAGCTCCGAAATTATTAGTCCACAATTGTCTAAGGTAGTACACTTTACTACAAGTCAAGTAAGGGGTCGGCATGGTCTTCTGAAAATCAAATGACAATGATACGTGTTGTGATGACTCGTTTATTGCTAGATCCTTAGCCTTTTTGTTAGCCGGTTTTGCAGCCTCCACCTTTCTTAGATGTACCACCTTCATTATTGTTGAAGTATTTTTCTCAATTTCAGAAGATGAATGTTTTATTGTATTACTAAGACTGTCACATGTGGTGCATGTATCACTATACAGTTAATGAAAGCTTAGATTGAAGGAGGAGTTGAAAATACAGCTCTTTGAGTGAATCTTAACTAGGAGCTTTTGTTCAATTTTACATAGCTCTAAGTTAAGCTCGTATATTTTGTTCACACTGAGTGAAGAGTCTCGGTATCGCCTATGAGGATTATTTTTCCTTGAGTAGTGGTTCTTAAATTTGGGATATGATTTTATATGATGCTTTACAAAATCAATTTGGGATGAAAACAATTTGTTTGTTGGAGAATGTTTACCTCTTTTGTCGATTTCATTCATATCAATAGGAGTTTTCTTTTTCAGAATATTCAAATATCGCTTGTTGTTAATATAAAGTGTTTGCCAAAAAAAAATTCTTTGCATATTTGATGCCCTTTCTTGTAAATTCCATGATCCTAGCCCCAAAGTACTTATCAAAAATGTCTTGTCTGTTTGGTTCAGGAATGTTTTCATTACATTTGAAGCGACATTTGTGTAAATAATTTTTTTTACTGATCTTGCACTATGTAGTTCTTTCTTTTCTCCTTAATATTCATTCTTAGTGTTCCCTCAATCTCTTAACTTTTATCCTTTTCCACTCTTCTGCTTTCTTCATTTTCTTCTTTAATCTACAGTTCTACTTTATGTGTCTACTTTAAACACCTCACTAGATGACAAATCAGGTTGATCAGGGGTGTAGTCTGTCTTCCTCTGAATCAGGCTCCTCAGCTAAAATAAATGTAAAAAAAAGTTAAACATTATGCCTTCCAAGCTGCACATTGACAGACATAATTTTCTTAAACCATTTTTTTTTGTCACAGGAGTCTTAAAAGGATGAACATAAATCTCAAAATAAAAACTCTTCAGCATGACTAAATCTTTTTTTCCCACTATATAAAAATGTAATTTAGAAATCGTAAAAACTTATAATTATTGTTTTATAACATTTCTTGAAGCCATATTGATAATATTTTCAGTTCCAGTCCTTCACATTTTAAATTTTACTATAGGTAAATTAACTAAAGAGTACATGTTGTTGAGTACATATTTAGGCTAATGTCTATTGTGCTATTTAGCTTAGGCATTTGCATTGTTCATGACATTAAGAGACCCAGAGGGTTACTATTAATATATTAATAAATAATAAAATCAATTTTAGCTTCAAAACCTTCCTTAAAATAATATCTTTCATCTAAACCTAACCTATAAAAACTCATGGCCTTACATTCTGCTATTAACATCAAATTACTAATTATAAATAAGGAAGTAAATACTTACACTCCATATCAGACTTCATATAATCTTCTTTTATAAAAACATTTACAATAATAGTTAAAAATGCCCACCACATGATGGGAATTTAGTTATGTCCTTTTGCCACATAATATTTGGGCATATCTAGTTTGCATTTATGCACTTATCTCAATATTTACTAAAATTCTATGTGTACCCCTTTCCTTTTTGTAAAACCACCATTCACTTGTATTTGTTGCTTCCTAACTTTGCTCATTTCACAATTTTCAACTAATATTTCTATACATATCCAAATCGAGACACACAAGTCCGGCCAGTTTGGGGCTGTAAAGCTTCTAATTCAAAGAGCCAGCATGTGCCGTGCAAGAAGATTTGCCTTGTACTTGCGCAAAATACCTTGGCAGAAATGGTGATTTTGTATGGAATCAGACCAGTACACAAAATTAATGGTAGGCACCAAGCTATATTAAATTATGTTATATGAGGGGTTAGGCTTCATCCCAACAGAATCAATTTCAGATTCTGCACGATTATTCTTTTACTGTAATGTAATCTTTTACTGGAGATGACAACATACGAGACCCTCCTGAAGGAACTGGGAAACAATGGATTAATGGCTCTGACAAAACTTATAAATAGGATAGGTTCTATGAAACAAGTAAATGGCCTAAGGAATTCAAGATGTAACCATGGTTGCTTTTAAAAAAAAAAGTGTATCGATCAATCAATCGTCGTTCTACTGCGTACGTTCCTTGTAATACTAATTTCATATTTCTCCTTACTACAAATTAAAACGAATTTAACTAAAAAAAGAAACAAGCCAAAAAAGACAGGGACCATTGGACTATTTGCCTCATATCTCATGTGGGGGAGATGGAAGAATATCCATTTGGATTCAGAGAAGGAAAAGGAACCAAAGATGTCACCAGGATTCTGATAATAAATTCAGATAAAGTTCTGGAAGTCATGGAAGAAGTTTATATTGGTTTTATCAACTGGCAAAGTGTGTTCTGTAACATATTGCCTAATCTCTGTTATGAACGAGTCGGAAGAATTAAATAAAAGTATGATGAATTATGAATAAACAAACACTTGGATGTATGATAGAAGGAGGATTGAAGTAGACTGGGCTGTGTCAAATATGACACTCACAAAGAGGTGAGGAAGGTTGCCAATGAGCACGCTTTATTTTCATTTTCAACAGGTTAGCCAACATAAAATATTATTTACAATATATATATACACAAGTATTATATATCAATTGACTCAAAATACTAGTTTTATATATCAATTGGCTTAAAATACTAGTTAATATGTCACACTTCATTCTTCTTAAATATATTGACTACAACTTAAGGTTTAACAACATTTGCATTGAATACAAAATGTACATCCATTAGAAAATACAAATTGAAATAAGAACAATCTTATACATACTTGATTAATGGTACAATAATATATCATTACCAAACAACATTAATTAGGCTTATAAATCCAATCTTACAACTGGTTGTCTAATATGTATGGGATACCTACGTTCATTTTCTCTGGGTAATGGTGTAAGATATCAGTTTAATCAGTGTCTTTAGTCATACTTAATGCAACAAGGGGTATTTGTGATGAAAAACTGACATTATTCCTTCTAACAGGTGTTTTGTTATTTGGCTGATTATCAACAAAATACCTGTATGTTGACTCTGGAAGTATAGACTCTACTGTTATATCAAGTTCTTTATAATTATTGTAAAGTGTATCAAGGCCAATTAATTAGTTTATTTATATTTTACATTTGATTCCAGAATCAAGCTTAACTTGATGTGTGGCATTACTTAACTTCTTAACAATATTATCTAGGATCCATTTATTTTGTGATCAATAATCTTTTATCAACACTGGTCGATTTACAAACAAGTCATATGCTTTATTACCACAGGCATACTCAACTTGTTTGGTTTGATTACCAACAACAATTTCACGGAGGTTAGGATACAATTAAATCCAACCTATTTCTCAGATTTATATTAAACCTAAGTTAAGCTGGAGTTTAATTTGTTGTTGCATGGACAGAGCTGTGGTAGTCAAATGAGAATCTACTCAAACCTACCGCCACATTGATCTTATCATGTAAGGCACATTTAAGTTTAGTTTAAACCATTAATCTATGGATGATATGGAGGTATTAATAAATGCTTAATTCCATTCATTTGTAAAGAATGATTAAATTCATAGGATATATAAGGTGGTCCATTGTCACTTACAACTCGCCCAGGCAGACCATACCTTGCAAATAGCTTATAATCTGACTAGCTGCTGTAAAGCAGACTTCAAATACTTCTAGCCATATTGTGTATACATCTACGATGATTAAATACATAATAGATTTAAATGGAGCAAGGAAATCTAAATCAATTCTAGACCACCACTTTTGGCTGTCTTTTGTCTTTCCATCAGGCAGGATGAACAACATATAGTTGCTCGATGTTGAGATTGAATCCTGGCCACCAGATATAAGACCTCGTTAATTGTTTCATTTTAACAATGCTCAGATGGCTTGAACGCAATTCATCTGATAATCTTTCCCTGAACTTTTCTGGTACTACGACTCTATAGCCCCACATTAGGATCTCATGTTCGGTAGTTAGCTCAGCCCTCCTTTAGGAATATGGTATGGTCAGGAATTATCAAAATCTTAGGCCAACCATACATGACATAACCTAAAATCTTACTTAGGGTTGGATCTTTAATAGTTTAATTTTTGACATTATTGAAATTTAAAGGTATCTTAACACCTTATAGACATTATAAATAAGTACCACATCTTCTTCATTATCATCATACTTAGAATTATTTAAAGGTAAACAAGATAATCCATTAGCGTTACCATGTTGATGCGATTTAACATAAAAAATGTCAAAATCATAACCCGAAAGAAATACCACATAGTGTTATAACCGACTGGCTGCAAAATATGTTGGTAGTATTCTTTTTGTAAAGGCTTGTGATCTGTACATAAAGTAAAATGTTTTCCTTGGAGGAATTCGTTGAATTTTCTTACACCGAATACTAAGCTTACGGCTTCATTGTCTATCTGTCCATGATTTATTTCACTTTTAGAAAATGTTCTATAAGCATATGATATAGGACCTTCACTACCATAATCTTCAATTTGTGATAAAACACAGCCAAGCCCATAGCTCAAGTTGTCATATGCTAGTTTTAGGTGTTTTCCTGAGTCATAATGAGATAGTACTTTAGAGGATACAATCATAATCATATCCAAAGATTTAAGACAATTTTCATCAAAGTTTAATTGAGTGTCTCTCTTTACATATTGTATTACAGGAACATTCACAATTGCTTCGATTTTATCATCAGTTGTTCTTAAGCTATCTTTAGCAATAACAAACCCCAGGTATTATAAACTTTGTGAAAAAACTGACATATCTATTAGAACTGTCATTCCAGGGTCACTTGAGTCTTTCGCACACGTTTCAATCTACTCAAATGTTCTGTAGTATTAGAACCTGTTATTAATATATCATATAAAAATACAATTACACCAGAAAACCATTGAAGTAGATTTTCCATAATTCTTTGAAATATTCCTGGCGCTGAAACAATACCATATGGTACACGGCTATGCATAAATAATCCCTTTAGAGTTTAGAGTACTTATGGTTCAAGGTTTTTTTAGAACTTTCATCTAGTTTAACTTGTTGATAGGCCTCGCTTAGATAAAGTTTTGTAAAAGTTGTTAAAATTTTCCTAATCAATCTTCAAGGTCATGTGTTTGAAATTGATCAAGAAGTACACACTAAAAATGCAATTCTTCTAATACATATTTACAAATCATTGCAAGTTTTTCATAAGTATTATTATGATGAGAGTTATCTTAGTAAACCTTGATTGTTGGCATACCTTTTTATGTCAAAACAATTACTTTTACAACATCAGGGTTGCATCTATTTTCTAAATACTAAATTCCCTGCGTTTTACTGGTTTTTTAGAAGGAATTCCCAGTTTCTCAAACAAATTAGGAAGTAGCATAGAGGAATAAAATTTCATTTTTAGTAAAATTGAGGTTATTCCATTAGTGTTTAGATAGAACATGATGATTTAACCCTGAAGGAGAAAGTGATGGATAAATTTATGCAGCTATTAAATACAATATTATCGGTTAAAAAAAAGAGATTGGGAGAGTTAATATGTTCAAATCAACTTTGCTTAATTTTTCATTTAGCTTTTTCTTCTAATCACAGGCCTGCTGTTTAATGTTTGGAGCTAAATGTCCCAAACTCAAATATTTTCATATATTTTTAGTTTTTTCTCTAACTACCTGTGTTTTCCCAGTTTTTTTCCAGGCACAAATAAATCCCTTGTGTTTTCTTGGTTTCCCTGGCACATCATAACCCCTAACACTGTTACACAAATAGACACAGAGTTGCAAAACACCTGGAAGATAAAGAGAACCAGGGAAAATATAAGCAATTTGCTGAGTCTGAAAAAAACTGGGAAAATACAAGAAATCTCACAAAAGAACTTTAAAACTATTGTAATATTTTTGAAATTGAGACATTCAACTTCTATGTTTTAAAATGTAATTCATAGAATAGAAGAAAAAGTGAACTGAAGAAGTAAGCACACTGATTCAAATAAACACCCCATTTTCTACTTTATGTGCTGGCCGCATAACAACTACAGAAATTTCCCCATCAAGATCAAATTATCTTGAACTAACTAACTACAGGGTGTCCCACTTGAAACTATCCCTGGAAAGTGTCAGTCTACATCGACCAGACAAGCCAAAATGAAACAAAACATTGATATGTCCTACCTGTGTTTATGAGAAATGGGGGCCTATCACAACATGGGCTGGAAGTGTCCTCCTTGGGCTTCCAAAAACAAAGAAACATGGCACTCCATTATTTTTTAAAGTGGCAGCCAGAGCCTAAGGAGACACTGCTTGAATCTCGCGCTGGATGTTCTTCTGTAAATCCTCCCTCTGACAATTCTTTATGGAGCCACTAATCCAATAGACACTTACATGTGTCTTTCCAATGGGTGCCACTAGCCACTTCACATTCTACATATTACACCTCTTCAGGGTTGGATATTTATTAAATGAGGTGTTTCTAAAACACTTTTATACATTTTAATGTCAAAAAACCTCTGAATACTCGGTCATTATATGTCGACCATTGGCCTTTCTTCAATAATCCTAGTCACTTTTTGAGTTGACTCAAAAAGCCCAGAGCAATTTTAACATATTTTAGAATAATAAGCTATTTTGGAGAAAGATTGTTAAAAATGACATAAATCCATAGCTTGCTCTTATAGAAAATAAATTAACTCTACATACATACATACATAAATACATAATCACACTGTTCCCTTGCGGATTGAAGCAAGAAATTGTGCATATAGCTCAATAAACAACTTTGTACTTAATCCATCCTCAGTAACTTTCTCTACACTTCCCTATCCTTGCAGACTCCCTTCACTTAAAAAAACATCCATACACCGAATCATACATGCTCTTTTATTCTTAAAATCTAAATGTGTCTCATTTTCACACATTTGTCTACCAAATTTAGCCATGTCTTAAATGGTCTACCGCTTCCTTTTGATCCACACACTCTTCCTTCATATTTTTGCTTCGCCACTTGATCCACACTCATCCTCTCAACATGCTCAAAACAAAGTGAGACCCTTCTTTCACATTGACCTATATGATTCTTTTTTAGGCTACGCTTCTTCAGGACCCATTCATTATTACTGACTATCTTTACGAGTTTTTCCACATACATTTCTGAGATATCTCATTGCAAATGCATTCACCTCGCTCTTGTGTTTCCCCTGACAAATGCATGCTTCACATCCAAACAACCATATGGTGTATTAACATACTTTTATATAATTTATTTTCTGCCTCTTTTGATCAGTAGTGTCTTGTGACCAAAATTCTTAGGCAAGCTTGGAAGGGGTTCCCCCAAGCCTAAAAGGAGAGGTCTTAGAATTCTTTTAAAATGTTTTATGATTCAAGAAGTTATTTTTTTTATGATAGTTGTGGCTTTGGGCGTCCTTCTATTTTGTGATTTACATTATTATTATATTACTTATTATCGACATATACTTATAAACTTTTGTTTGTTAGATTTCACTGATACACACATCAAAACAAAACCACCTGCTACAATAAACTCCACAAAACTCTAAGAACCAGTACACACGACACAACTTCTTGTACAAAGAGTTGTGCAAGAAATTGTACAATATCTTGGTCACATGGATTGCATAGAAATTGTAGCCCGTGACTGTTCACACCGCATTTGTGATTGAATCCAATATTTGAAGAAAAAAAAGGCATTTTTGCCCTTTTTATGGAAAAATAATGATTGAATAATTTGGAAAATATTGGTATTTAATGTAAATAATTTCTTTATCATTCCTAAATATAATGGAGATAAAAAATAATTTTAATCTCTTAATATTGTTTTAAAACAATTTAAAACCTTTATATTTGGGGTTTAACCTTCTTTAATTATAATTATTTGTTTTCAATCATTTAGCTGTTTTACTTACAATTACTGTTTAAAAAAAAGTAATTGTCTAGCAGACGAAGCTTTTGTGTTTAGAGCTCAAAAGTTATAGAAGAAACATGGCTGGTATAGGACGCATTCTATTTCCTGAAATTGTATTCAATAAGTTGTGCAAAGCAGATCTTGTACAAGTTTTGGTTTTCACATAACGCCATCTTCAGCCTGCAACTTCTTGTACAATTTTATGTACAAGAAGTTATGTTGTATGTACCAGGCTTAAAGATGTATAGGCGCAGGGTCAGTACTTTGAGAATATTAATTTCCACTTTCATGCCATATCATCCCCCTATGTTTTGAAAGGGGAAGAGAAGAGTATTGACTTTGGTTCTAGTCGTCACCTTTCAGGCAAAAGAAGTCGTAGCTCGGCTGCTTGCATTTTTACCTGATATCTGCAGCTCTTCCCCTTCTCTCCCCTTTGAAATCTATGACATCACAAATAAGAACTACACTAGCTAGAGCAATGGGCTGAAAGTCGGACAAATACAGACTTTCAACCACCATTAGATGGACTAGTGCACATCTTGTATGCATGGTACGGTCACTGCCATGTGTGGGATTTTTTCTTCTTCAAAAACCACTGATGCTTGAATTATATTTAAATGATAACCAGGAGAATATTTTTGTAAACATTAATTAAAATAACTACACATGTTCAATTAAAGGCAAGCAGTGCTTGCCTTACTTGCCCTGACATGACACCACTGCTTTTGATACTACTTCATTCTTTGCAATAGTCCACATTTAGCCGACTATTTTTCGAGATGCATCCACTCATCTGTCAATTTCATCATCTATCCTTCCATTTTTACAAAACATTCTCCCTTTTCTAATCTCTCCTTATCAAAAACGATCACCTTTACTTTAGAGAAGTGTGTAACTCGAACTGATAGTAAGACTCAATGCTAAAAAAAAAATCTTTGGAGATATTTATACAAAGGTCCATTATATCTGTTGCATTCTGCAAGTCACTTTTATTCTCAGCCATTAATGCATCATATGCATATAGCGGCACTCACATTCACATTGTCCATTCGTACACCAACCGTATCCTTACAAGCATCCCACATCCCCGAATCCATTAAACATCCATGAAGACATAACACATCCTTGTTTAACATCTTGTTCACTGTCAAACCATTCACTCAAAGCTCCATCCACCCTAACGCACATTTTACAAACTATTTAATTTCCCCAAAAAAGGTATTTTCTCATTAAAAACTTGAATTTGAAATTGATGCATGGCACCGCATAATTTTATGATTATTACTCTGTCATAAACGAAGGCAGGATTGTTCATCGGTCAAACAACTTCGATATTTTGATTTTCTAAAGATCATTAGAGAAAAATCTGCAAACCCTTTCTTTCATTTTCATCCTCAATCTTTTTTAATCGATCAACCCGACTAGCAGCCGCGGTCGACCGGTAGATCGCATTTGACTGTTTGTCCACCTCTGCTATACCTGGTATGAAAGAGGATTCATGGACCAGATCATTTGACTCACTGTAAATTATAATTATTTATGTTGTAAATAATAAATATGAGGGCTATTCATATCTAAACCTTCTTTTACAGGGTGTCTACCATCCGGGAAAATCAGGGAAAACGGGAATTAGCCGGGAATTTGAAGGGATCGGGAAAAAACGGGAATAAGTCGGGAATTTGGTAAATTACAACAAAAATCCGGGAAAATGTTGTTTTACTCAAAATATGAAATATAATAATCATTAAATTTGTAAATAATAAAGTTATTCAAACTGAAGTGTTTGTTTGTAGCTGTGTGATATGTTTTATAATTCCTAGTAAACAATGTTAATACAAAATTTAAAAAAATATATTTAAATTTTAAAACTTATTATTAATAAAAAAGATTAGTAGAAAAATGAGGTGGGGGAGGGGGAAAGTTAGAAGGATGTGACATACTTTTTAGTCGGGAATTTCAGGAAATGATCA
>CABFOV010002406.1:65967-86172 GCA_902141375.1 Timema poppense
CCACTTGGTTATTGTAGCTATCTTTTAAGTTTCTGATTAATATTCTGAAAAAAAATGTTTTAAAATCACCCATATAATAATATTAAAAATGCTTTAAAAATACTTTGAATTTTACAAATATTACCTAAACTATTTTATGAAAACTTGAAAAAAACATATAAATTATCAAGTCTTTAACAAACTGAAATTAAAATATATCTCTTTTTAATAAAAAAACTTTTAGTAAACAAACTATTTTGCTAAACATAAAAATTGACTCAACACCCTCCCACAGAAATCTGTCCAGTTTAGTTGCAGTGGCTCACCAGAAATTTGAATTTGGTTTTGTAAAAGTAAAGAGCACTAGATTAAATCGGAGCCTACCTACATTATCTTGTCATTCTAATTATTATGTAATGAATAATCTTTGGTTTGAGTATTCATTAATTTAAACATCAATATTAATAAAACTATCTAAAAGTTCATTAAAAGCATGAAAATGTAACTTATAAATCCAAACACGACTAAAGTTGATCTTTAAATTATCCGTATCTACAACCAAGGGATCATGAAGATTGTCTGTAATTTACAAATAGAAAAAATGGCATCAAAATCTGGGCCCTTGTAATGATAGAGTTTTTTTGTATGTTCCACATACAACCAAACGTTTGTTCTTTGTTTATTTATACTAATAAGGTAGAAATGCAGAAGTTTGAATTTATAGGAAATATACAAACAACTGCGGGAGGGAAAGTGGGAAATCTATAGCAAAAACACCTCAATATATTGGATAGAATACTAAACCAGACCGCCCTGTCACCAGCAAACCAGATAAGATGAGGCTGACACCTTTAAGCATGTGACCAGTGTGAAATTTCACTTTATGAGAGGTTGGGAGCTCATCCATGTTTTCTTCATCAACATTTGTGAATCCAATTTGTCTGTGCCATGTCGGAAATGCCTGCAACAACTTCAGGCCATAGCTTCTTTGATACATTTTTTATGCCACAAGTGATTTCATTAGAGGCCTCACAACGGATCGCACTCTTAATGTTAAACTGGTGCCGAACTCCTTAATGGTTAGTTTATTGTGTGTATCACACTTTTTGATAGGCATTTAGAAGGTTCTATGAAAATAATAGCTCAAAAGCAAGGTCCATGGGCAAAGCTATAGATGTATTGGGAGGAAGAAATTAAACTTGTATATTTTCATTTAACCCCACAACAGCAGGAGAATGACTAGCAAGTCAAGTAAGATAGGGATTTTAAAAGGAATTTTCTCTTTCTTACAATAGGCCTTCACCTCATCCTGTAGCTGTCTGGAAAAAAACTCACAGAAAATATTGTGTCATCCATCCTTTCTTATTGGGTCTTCAAATAACAGCCAAGCTGGTTTTAACATAACATTTTAATGCCCGAGGATTTCTAAATGGTAAATAATGACGTGTTGTTATTTGTAATCTCCGAAAGCGTTTCTTCCAAAAATAAGTGTGTGTGTCAGTCCTTGGCCACCTTAAAACCATGTGTTGTTTTTTCTTCAACAAATAAATGTGCAAATTTCCATTAGTTTCCAGATCAGGCCAGTTTTATCAAGATTAAGCACCCGCTTTGGTGTGTAGCCTCCCTCTGAAATGGCTTGTTTAGAGGTGGTTTGTTTAAATGTCTCACCTGCAACATGGTATGTGGCTGCTGCCTCTCCAGTCAGTTTTAAATGTCTCACCTGCAACATGGTATGTAGGCTGCTGCCTCTCCAGTCAGTTTTAAATGTCTCACCTGCAACATGGTCTGTGGCTGCTGCCTCTCCAGTCAGTTTTAAATTGTGGAATATATGTCGACTTTTGAAATGAGTAAACCAACCCCATCTTGATGAAAACGTTGTCAGCTTTTCAGCATCTTTTGTGAGATCTGTATACACAGTATTTGCTTTCTCTTGAATAACAGTTTCGGAGAGGGGCGTGTTGTGCTGGTTGTGATGTTCTATCCAATTGGTTAGCATTTTCTCCATTGCACCTGATCTTAATTTAGTCACTCTAGTTACACAAAGAATCATAGAAGATTGTGCACTTTTATGAATTGATTTAGCACTAGCACAAATAGTAGGGTAAAAGTTCTAAAAATTACAAAAGAGGTAACAAGGATAGAAAGCAAATCAAATTAAAACATATTTTAAAAGAGTAAAAAGTGTAGGGAAAAAAGAATTTAAAGGCTAATAAGGAGAAAATGGCAAAAAGGTTGTAAAAAGTGCAAAAAGGATCAAGTTTGTGAAAAGTAAATACAATTAAAATTATTTTGTAATTTTTTTACCCTGTTTACCCTATGCACCCCTTTTTACCCTATTAATCCCTTTTGCCCTTTTTGCTGAGTTCCCTCTTTTTTTCTCCTTGACACTTTTTATCTCTTTTACCAATTTTATTTAACCTTGATAACCTCTTTATTTTTATTAGATCTACTTTTTACCTTTATGGCCTTTTTTCCCTATAGATGGCCAAACCTGCTTTACACTCATTTATCACTTCTCAACACTATTACTTAACATCACTTAACGTTAAGAATCAAATAGCTGAAGCTATTGTGTATGCATTAAGTGAGGGATCACTCCACACAGATATATTCTGAAAATTGAAAAATGACACCTGGACACAAGAGTCCCAGGTTCGATTCCTGTGTCCAGGTGTCATTTTTCAATTTTCAGAATATAGCTTAACTTTATATTATAATTACATTTATACTTTTAATTTTACTTTATTAATCCTATTTAAAACATTCTTTAAATGAAAATATAAATAAATTAAGATTATATCTTATTTTTTACTTTTTCTTTATTAATCCTATTTAAAACATTTTTAAATGAAAAATTGAATAAGTTAATCTTAATTATATGAATTGACCTGGTATTCTTTTCTTTGTACGGACAAGTTTGTCTCTTATTTGAATGGTACCATCATCACAGCCTATTTTGCTTTGACTTTTTTTTACCAAAATAAAACTCGTAGTCGACTGTGAAAACCAGATGTTTGACCTCAAAAAGTGCTATATCCTATATATCTCATGGCTTTTCTGAGAAGCCTTATTTATGGTTGAAAGTAAAATATAAAATATGTATATATTATTAAATGTCTACTGTAAGCAATTTGTGATCACAATAGTTATTAATATTTAATCAATATAGGAATCTAACGTACGATAATACCTTGTGTACGTCGTGATGGATGAGGCATCCCAGGTTGACAGTGATACAAAAGTAATAATGCAATAAAGAAAGTGTGACACGTGCCACATCAGTCTGATAATAGTGTACGCAAGTAGGCTATGTGGAAGAATAAAATAACCACCCTCTCGCCGTGCAACAACTCAATGTTATTCCATCAAATATAGGAAATCTAGGCATTTTTGTGAGTACTGTAATGCTCTGTATTATCGATGCAAAAATACAAAATGCCCTCTAAAGTAAGCAGGCTGCTGTCACCATAGCATAGCTGCTCTAACACCATAATAAGAAGTCGACATTCATCTCTTAACTGGATATGATGAACAAACAAATAAATATAAGACAACAATATGTTTGTTTAACAGTCCAATGGGTAATGGCGATGGTTAGTAGCTATAAAAAAATAGAAAAACATACAGACGGAGACCCATACATATACAAAATTCACGATAATGTGTCCCTAACGTGTCCCATGGTATTGGGCCATTGTATTCATATATATCTCATTAAAATTATCAACGACTCTAATGGCTAACTCTAAGAAAGGTAATTAATAAAACAAAAATGTGAGGGTCTTGGTTCAGTAATTATATATATAAAAATATGTGTGGAGAAATTATCCCATTTGGACCTAACCGTTATTCAAACTACATTCCTGACTTTCGTTTCAGAGTCAAATACGAGCTGAGCTAAACCTGCCTTGGTGGCGTAGTTAACCAATGCGCTAGTTTCTTTTGTTGAAATAGACTGCTGAGGACAGGGAGACCGAGGTTTGAATCTTGGCTGGGTGAACTGGGGTGGTGGTTTCCTAAATGGTTTTCCACTCTCCCTCCACACAAATTCTGGTTCACTTCATCTAAATTCAACCTTCCCAATTCCTAACTAATTAATGTAATTATTACTAAAGTGTATAACTTGAACATGTAGTAAGAATAAATAAATAGCTAAGCTAACTTTGCTGGAGATGCCTTTCAAAAATTAAAACATCATTGTTACTCTACTTCCCCCCACCCCCACCCCGTTTTCTAAAAAAATACAAGTTCAGGGTGGCCACGAATCGGGAAAATTGGGAAAACTCGAAATTATACTTGAATTTTAAGAATCAGAAATAAAACATTACAAAAGTGCTTGAATTTGGCTGGCTGTCGGGAATTTAAAACTTTTAAAGAGCCTTTATTCAAAGGTGTGACCAAACAAAGCTATATCAATTTTCCTATATTCAATTTTAGATTAAATTTCCAGAAAAATCACACAACTTGACATATTTATCATTAACACAGCTGTCAACATTTCTTGTCTAGTTAATCAAAATGCACCCAATTTAAAAAAAAAAATCCAGTGAAGGAGCTATACTAATAGTTTCTAGAAACATTGAATATCCCAAAAATTTCATGTGATGATCACTTTAAATGGCTTATAGAGTTATCCAATTTTCAAAAATTTGTTAGGGAAGTTCTCACTTTAATAGGCTTTAGAAGTATTTAATTTTCGAAAAGTTTATAAAGGTATCCAATTTTAAAGAATTTTCTGTGAGAGGACCTTCTCAAATAACTCCAAGGTGCATACAAATTTCAAAAGTTTACTGGAGACAGACCACTCACTACTCACCATAACTAGTTTCTATAAGCATCAAACTGTGCTGGGGGTATGGGGTTCAATCCCCGGTCCCGGCACAGATTTATCTGATGACCAAACCCTTCCTTCACCTCTTACAAGACATCTTGTGAATGTGGGGAATGCCAGGCCTCCACCGTGGTTCGGATTACACGTTAAACTGTAGGTCCTCCATTTCATCTCACAATCACCCTACCACTACACATTAGCGGAAGTGCGTATAACCCAAACGGGTAGTAAGACGCGGTGCTAATAATAATAATAATAATAATAATAATAATAATAATAATAATAATAATATAAGCATCGAATTTAAAAAAAACTAGATGACCACTCTAAATTTCTTCAAACAGCATCTGATTGTTTTAAAAGTTCTAGCTGGGGAACTTTTAAAAATAATATGGTTGCTAAAATGTATTCTTAATCAAAAGACACCCAATTGAAAAAAAAATAGTGGGTAGAGTAGTTTCTAAAGACGTTTAATACTCAAAATAACTTTCAGGGGCATTCAAATTTCAAAAATTTGCTTAGGGGATACCATATCAAATAGTTTTTTAAAGAATCTAATTTTTAGAAGGTTTACGAGTGAGGACCACTCTATATATCTTCTTAAGGTATTCATTTTTTTTAAAATATATATGCTGGAGGAACCCTCTAATAGAGTGTAGAGGAGTACCACTACGAATAGTTTCTAGGGTATCAAATTTTCAGACATTTACCGGGGTAGGGTCTTCCCAGCCCCCATCAAACTAGATGGGAAGTTTAAAAAATATAGTTATTTGCTACCCCCTCCCCTTTTATTTCACAAAATATAAGGTTCCTCGGCAACTGGTTGTAGCACTTTTATATGTGTTACCATAAGAGTAATAAATTAGTTAAGATGCATAATGACCGGTTATTTTCTAAAGTAATCATATTAGTGGTTATTGTGATCAAGTACATGCACTTTATTATTTCAACTGGTTACCTTACATAACAAACCCTGTTTTGGCTGAAATGTTAAATAATAATATTCTGAGGAAGATGAGGTTAGTTTAAATGAACAAATTCCATATCAAGATAACACTTCATGTCCACACTCAATAAAAATATACCTAAATTGATACACACAACAGACTCAGATGTTCAAACTTGCACAAATGTGAGATTTATAACTTTAACCAGAGAGTGCTGGTTACTATGCATAATAACATGTTAGTGTGAATAATCTTGACTACAATATGAAAAATTTATCTCCTTCACAAGAACTGTTAGTTAATATACATAAAATCCAGTGATTATGTATATAAACCTGATTTATCGAATTAACACTAACATACACATACTACTCTTAAACTTGTTTACTCGTTGCTGAGCACACATTACAATTAGAATGACTTTCAAACCCAGACCTTAAAAAAAAGTTTGATATTGACATTTTGATTTCAAAGCTATATTGTTTTTTTAGGGGTTATTCATGTGGTGGTTTGTGGCTAACTCTCCCAACAGGAGATATTAAGGTGGATTTTTTTTTACAAGATTCATTTAAGAAGTAATCTAAAGTGTTTTAAATTATATTTAAGGTTGTACTGTGATGAATTTAGTAAGACTACAATAATTTAGGTTCAACACACCTCTTATTGAACATTTTCTTTTGGAATCATTTGTTCAAAGTATCACAGTCGAAGGAACAGCCTTTTAAAAAATCACTAAATTCTATTTTGTCAGGGAAATCAAGAATTGTACTTGAATTTTATTCTAGTGTTTATTGGTCAGCGTTTCATCCTTATAAAGCGCGTTAGAGCGTTAGGGTGGCTCTTATCTTCATTTTTTTTTTTTGCGCCAACCCCCAAATCAGTTCCAATTAATAAAAAACTATCTGTGAAAAATTTGAGCTCAATCGGATAAAGGAAAAGGGTGCCCCTGGCCCTTAAAAATCAAATGATCATTTAATTGTAAAAAAATATATATATATTTTATTTGATTATCTTCCAAGTTATTGATATATCTAAAAATATATGTCAAACAAAGATTTTAGTTATAGACAAGAAGCCCACATTATTATCTATTATATTTTTAAGTAAATGGTTCTCAAAAAATAAACCAAAAACTGATGAATCACTAGTTACAATAATTGACCTTGAGACAAAGTCTCGTTCTTATAACCAGGAAAGAGTCGATTTTAATCGTTTACAATTTGAAGAACATACTGCTTTTGTTCCTCATTTTTCATTAACAATGTATTATATAATCTTCCATTAATTTAACCCCCCTTTCTGCCGCATCATTGACAATTTGCATTTTACTAATTTTTTCCAGCCCTTTATTGGAACTTTAATTACTAGGCCATGTTGATGGTGGTGTTGTCTGTAGAAATTGGTCATCTAATTCAAATCTTTTGAAAAAATTTCTAGTTTCAGCGAAAACAAATTGTTCAATTCCTCTTTTAACAATTTCCTGGATTCTGTCTACTTGTATTTGTACTCTCTTTACTTTTTTGTTCATTGATTCTGATTCATGATTAATAGTATCAACCATTCTCTGTTTTGATTCAAATAAAAAAAACTGCGGCAGCTTCAGGTCTTAAATACCATAAATGATTACTTATTTCTCTTAATGCAACATGAGATATATCACGATTGAAGTTTGGTATTGAGAAAGCTTAGACAGAACCCTGAAATCCAGGTAGGGTACTTTGACATTTTTCAATGTATATGCTGACAAGAAAAATCAAATATCGCAGATCGCATTTTCTTCTTCCACTGATAGTACAAATTCATCACTGAACAGAATTTTTTTAAAGCAATAAATAGCTTTTGCCATCCATCTTGTATGGTGGATGGCCCCTGGAATGAGAAAAGATATTACACGAGGTGGTGCTACTCCAAGAAATATCAATGTTAATTCAAGAAATTCTATGTATTCCTCTCAGGGTTGTTGTTTATTTAGAGTACTTTTGCAAAATTGAGAATTCGTGATACATAATCCTTTTTTTAAATGTTTCCCGACATTTTTGTTTTCAATTCCGAATTGGAAATTATTAACTTTAATTCCAGACCAAGAGTTGTGAAATCGTTAAAAATAATCACATTTGGACCTGTGGATTTACCCATCTTTTCTTCGACAACGTTTCTAAGAACAATCTCATATATATGATGCCTGCAAGGTAAATACAGAAGATCTCTTTCTAACATATTTTCTATTAAAACGCACGCACCTTTCAAATGCCCAGTATTTGTTGCTGTCATATCAAAAATGTATTCGCAAACAGCAGATGCTTGTTTTCTTCCGGTCCCGGATTCTAATGCAGGTACTCCAAGGAGTTACTAAGTATCGCCACTAGAAATAATTACGGGAAGTCTCTTGACTTGTAAATAGACGACCTATTGATGATCAAATCTTGAACAGCATGTCCCAATGCCTCTGCAACAGCAATTATGATATTAACTGCATCTTTGTCACTGACCTTCCATTTATTTAGGGCTGCAGCATACTTCGAATTTATTACCTCACGGCGTTCCCTTCTCCTTTTTGCCACTGGTGATGCAAGTTCCATATATACTGGAACAGGGTGCTCTTCTTCAGGAATATCATTGGTGGATTTTCCAACAAATGGTACTGGATTTAACAATTCTTCTAAGCTGCTGTCTGAAGTTGATGACATCAATTCAGCAGTTTTTTCTGAAATAAGAAACCAAGAAATTTGTTAACATGGATTATTTTTATTCGTATCAGAGTATACAAAAATTGACAAAAACCGTATTAAAAATTATTTAAATCAATTCTGTCCATATTATAGTACCATATAGTATTACACTTTTAGAGCATTTAAATAAATATTGTATTCAAATTTGAAAAACTTGCATATTACTTACTTTTTGTTCAATATCATGATTGCCATGCTTTTTTCTCAACAAGGGTCTCTCTTCTTGTTCTTTAGCCTTTCTCTTTTAAGTGCATCATAATTAATTCCATACATGAACCCTGGTCATCCTTTTAACCTTTGATTAATTAAAAACTGCTTATCTTCTTCAATAATTATTATTTCCAAAGCGTTTTCAAGTTGATATGCCAAAAAGTTCATCGAGTTTTGATTGAAAAGCTCTTTCTTTTTTCTTATAAGATTCCGTTGTTCTTCCAGCGTGTTTTTGTAACTGCATTCCAAAATTAGAAGCTTTGTACCAAGAATGGAGGCAGTGTTTCACGGCCTTAGTCGGAATTCTTGCTTTTCCCCAGAAAATTATCACTTCCTGCAAAGTCAATCTTGCACTTTCACATAAGGTTAACTTTACCAAATGAAGATTAAAAAATAGTACACCTAACACTTGTTTATTTGATGGTAATTTGCTTCCAGTTATTTAATTTGAATAATATCCAAGTAAATATATTTTTCACGTAAATGAACGGAAGACACTATGAAATTAAAATTCTCTTTCAACCGTACACATTCAGAAAGAAAACTGCGGTCATTGAAAATAGCATCTGCTCACATACAGTTGTTGAGTTTTCTTGAACTGTTGGGGCTATGTACTGCACAGTGGCAAACAGACTGTACGCATACTAGTTCAAGAACAAGCGAAAGCTGTTAGTTATGTAAGCGAATTGTGAGCAACCCCAAGGTGCTTAATTTTTTTTTTTTTAATCTAGTTTTAATGTTTTGTTGATGGCGTTTATGTTTTTGGTAGTAGCAGAGAATGTCTTAGCGGGATTTGTGGCGTTAATTTTTTGGATTTCTTTTTAATATCGTTAGTTGTAGGGAAAAAAGTAATAAATAATAATGTATGCTGCTTGCTTAGAGCTATAACTTTTGTTTGACATATATTTTAATGTAATCAATAACTTGGGAGATAATACAATAAAATTTATTTTATTTTGCACTTAAATGATTATTTAAATTTTTAAGGGCTAAAGGGCACCCTTTCCCTTTATCAAATTGAGCTGAAAATTTTCACAGATGGTTTTTTTTTAATAATTGGAACCGATATGAAGGTTGGTGTGAAAAATAAGCTTGAATTTATTTTTCATTAGAGTAAATAAGAGCCACCCTAAAAGCGTGTAGTTGCCACATCTTACCGGCTGGAGACATGTTGATTGTTTTCATATTTGACTTTGTGTTTGCTGTTATATAGAGGAGATACATTTTATACATGTGTGCAGGGACGTCTGCCCGGGATGTCAGCTTAAGGGGGTGCCAAAGACCAAACACAGCATCATCATAACCTAACGTAACCTGGGTTATTAGTGGAGATGCTAAGCATAACACTAATTTAATTTTTGACACTAACATGAAATTTGACTTAAAGGTATAGTTTTTTGGTCAATAAAATTGGATATAGTGTCACTCTGTAAAAGTTGATTTACACCTGCTATCTTAAAAGAATTGCGCCCTAAAACAGTATTTTGCAATTATTTATTAAACCACGCCTTATATCAACATTAAGAAGTAGAACATTGTCTACTAAACATGGTCTAATAGTTTTCTTTGTAATCCTAACCACTTTTGTATTTAAACGTTTGTAGTACTGTATGATAGCCATATTTCATGGAGATCCACTTCAAATTATTTTCCTGTCACACCTAAGTTACGTTAGGTTTGGCATGGGCATAGGGAAAATTTAATTTGAGGTGGGGGTGGTGTTACCATAAGTTTGACATAATGTTAAGACTGACTATTAAACCTAAGAATCAAGAACATTGTTATTTCATACATTAGTGATGTAACTTTATTTGTGTGAGAGGGGGAAGGAGGGGCCAGAACCGAAAAAGTATTTTCTGAAATTTCTTCTACCCTCCTCTCCCCAGTTAAGGTTAGAAAATTGGATGTCACTATAAAATATTTGAAGAGGTCTTTGTTTAGAGAATTTTTGAAAATTATACTCGTTTAGCAACTATTTAGAATAGTGCTCCCCATGAAATATTTTGAGATTTGTATACTTCTATAGGATATTTGGAGTAGTCTTCCTATGGTTAATTTTCGAAGATTGGATGCCTCTTAAAGCTATTTAATAGGTGCCTTCAAGATTTTTTTTTTTATATAAATTAGATCTCCTAGAATCTATTTGAACCCAGAATTATTTTGAAATTTGGAATACCCTAGAAGGTCTTTGGAATATTCCTCACTTGTTTTTTTCCCCCTATTATGTCCAGCTTATTTAGAGTTGATTGCTATAACTAAATAATAAATTAATAATAAAATTAACTATACATATGTATTCTATATAATAAAAGGCAAAACCCACCCACCCACACTCAACACCGTATTTTCCCAAACCCTTGCCCTGGAAGCTTGAAATCTTACATAAAATTTCTTTTTAGGCCTTAGACAAGAGGTAAGGCAGGGTTTTGCGAAATTTGACCTGTAAGGGATGAATAAGGAGGATTGAAAGTTTTCAAAAACTACTATTTACTGTTTGTTTTTTAACCAGGGGACAAAACCTTGAAATTTAAAATGAAGGTTCCTTTATAGAATTGGATTAGAGGTTTTTAAAGATTTTTTCAAATTTCCTTCTCTAAGAGGGTATGCGACTCGCTGACTCACTCATCAGATTTCCCCAACCCCTGTGCCTGGAAACTTGAAATTTTACTTGCCAGGAAGGGAGCGGAACTGTCCTATATAAGCAAAAAAAAAAANATGGGGCTCCAGGAAATGTGAGGCCTATAATTTGAAAAAAAAAAAAAATTTAGATGAGGTAGAAACTTAAAATTTGGCAGACAGGTAGACAACTCCAGAAAACCCAAAAAATTTCACTTTGAAATTTCTAAGTGTGAATTGGAGAAAAGAGGTTGAAGAGGCTCAAAATTTAAAAAAGTAAACAACTGTGGAAGAAAACTGAAATATGACAGGCGGGTAAAAATACCACTCCTAATATGTATTAAGGGTTGAAAATGTTAAATTTTTATTTGCGACTTTAACAAATGGGGTAGGGGTGCAACTCCTGATTACCTAATTTATCTGAAGATTCAAAATCTCTTAATAGGAGTTGTTTAAATGGAAAAGGGGGGGAGAGGGACGGGTTATCATTTCCAGCACCAATAAAACAAATGCTTTTCTTTGGGGTATAAAACTGAAATTCGACAAGAAGGTATGAAGAGCACTTTAATTAACCATAAAAGACTTAAGATTTTAAATGGAGAAAATAAAGCAAGAAGTTCAAGTTAGGTTTTAAAAAAGAGTGAGCTAGACAATCAAAACTTGCCAGGAATGTCGAGAGATTACTCCAATAACAAAATACTTATTAAATATTTACTATTTAGAAAGGGAGAAATGAGGTTGCCGGGTGAAATGGGGGTTTTCAATATTCCCAAATCTATAATATTAAATTTTATTTTAGCAACCCACCTTACTACCCATTCAGATAATACATAACTTTTAAGTATGATAGATGGTTGAAATTTGTCAGACAAGTGTAAGAACCACTCCAAACAACCATTAAGGTCTGATCCTTAAATTTTAAAATAAAGAAGCAGTAAATGGGGGGAGGGGGTTTCACTTCTTCAGCAGAAGATACTCAAACACAGACTGGACTGGCATGGCTAATAATTCAGAATCAGCATTTAACCCGAACGGGTATTACGATGCTTTGCTAAATGAATAAAAATTCTTAATCCATTGCTACAATTTTTTCTAATTACTTTGCAAATTTGTGTAAAATATATATATATTTCAGCATTTTTCAGCCATTCTTTATGATTATTACTATGTCCACCATAGAACATTGGTTTTCTCACACAATTGTAACGAGAACTAGGACTTGATATATTTGGAACTTTATTAAATGGGATGAAAAACTACAACACTAGTGAAACAGTTGATATCACTGTACGGACACGAGGTTGACCAGAGCACATGTTAGTACAAAGTTTTAATCTCTCACTCTGGTATTATATTGTTATGCCCTACCTGCTACAGGGCTCTAAGCCTGTTGCATCATTGATTCTCTTTTCTCTTCTTAAAGATGTGTACCTTTGCATTTCACTGAATTTTCTGCTGATGGAAGCTTCTTACAGTCAGTGCATATTAGGTTTTGCCCTGATAAAAGTGTAGCACATTGATATTTTTTATTCATTTGAGTGGCCTTTATTCATTAAGCACTTTAACAGCTACAAACTGAAAGCTAAACTGTAAACATATCATATACAATACTGCCATTCTACTCTGAAATGTAAAATATTTTTAGTAAAAAGGATTAGTGGATGGGTGGGTGAAAAAGACCCTTTTCTAACAGATCCTGTGCATGCTTAGGGATAGTGTCTAATTTCTTTGGGAAAGGAGAAGTGGCAAATTAATAGGAGAGTGACCCAATAGAAAAACAGCCAAACCCTGGTAGCTTGAAATTTTGGATAATCCAAACACACGTTTCGGTAAACAAGGAAAAAATTAAGTTAGTTGAAATATATATTTTATCGGTTAACAATCTCAATGTTAAAAAAAGAATTTTAAGAAAGAGCTATATCTGATAATAAATGCTTAGTATTTTGTGCATGTTGTTGTAAATAAAATGTGTGTTCCTGTAACTTAAAATAATTACAGTACTTATTATGTATCATACGTCAGTTAAATAAATAAAAATTTGGTTACTCATTCAACTGAAATTTAAAATCTGTATCTGTATTCTCCTGCTTAATCTAAATTTTCGCTAGCCCAAACAAGCTTTGGCCCCAATTAGTTTGGATTAACAAGGTTCTAGTGTATCATGCATTAACTTTATATCAAAGGTTAAAATATTGGTACACTCAAGTTTATCTGTTAGCATGTCACTAAACACTCCAAACAGATCCATAAATATTTTTGGAGGGCTATCCATGTCCTTATATATTCAATCCTGATGTACTTAGGAAGTTTTCTAACTCAATAGTTTTGTTAAACTTCTAGAAGAGATTTTTTTATGGTTTATCATACAAACTTTCATTTTAGAGTCAATTAATTTCTCGCCTAGAACCATGGGCACACTTAAGGCCAGTTTCATTATCAGGCTTTGTACATCTCAAGTGCAGCGCTATACTAAATACAGGACGACCTACCTAGACCAGAATGAAATGGGCCAATTTCATATATGCAAAACTGGCCCATTCCATTTTAGTTTAGGTGTCCTGTATTTAGTATAGCACTGCCCTTGGGGCGTATAAAGCCCTTAGCCCCATTACCCCCCATAAACCATATTATCAATAAGACTTGTGTATTTTTTATTGACTTATTTGTTTTGCTCTTAATAACTATTATGTTTTTGTCACGGTTTATGTTCTTTGACCAGTTTTAACCATAAAATGGTTTGAACAAAGTCTCTCATATAACATTTATCACTAACTAAGAGAGGCATGAGTTTGTATTTTACTTCACACTCGTGTATAACCCAAACGGGTAGTAAGACGCGGTGCTAATAATAATAATAATAATAATAATAATAATAATACTTCACACTCCTAACATGGTAGATATATCGATACTTTTCCTTGAGATAGTGTACTATGAACTATCATTTTTTGTATTAACTAGGGGTGTTTATCAAACCCTGATTAAATGATCCAGTGAAAAACAAAAATAGCAAAGTTTGTTGGTGTTTATTTTTTGGTACACTAATAATTAATCTATATTATTTGACTGTGAAATATATTCCCTACTTTAGTTTAGCTTGACACTCTCTTAACATCACATTTTGGTGCACTGTTCAGCATTTAATTAAGAAAACAGTGAATTTGAGACCAATAAATCTGTTTTAACATATTTAAAAAAAAATATAATAAATTGGAAAACAATTATTTTAAATTTTAAAAAAAATCTTCACTGATCCTTATTTTGCTGTTGTCAAATTAAGAACAAAAACCATACATAAATGTGACTTCTGGTTAACGTATAGTCTTGTATCTAATATACAAAGAAGAAAACAACGTGGGTAATTTTTTGTATACTCTAAACATGTACTTTTATGTTTGGCAAAATACACTGATAGACAACAATCGAGACACTTTTACATTTTATGCCATTGTTGTTCTTCACAAATGATGTAAAGTAGGATAATAGATTGATACAAATAAGTCTAAATACATTGCAAATTTCAAACAATCATAAATACTTTAATGACTTAATTTGTTTTTAAGTTTGTTCAGAAGATTTATAAGATGGGGTGTGAGATGAGTATAACTGCAAATGAGCTTTGAACATGGAAAACGATGCAACACACACAAACAATTTATTCCGCAGGCCAGATCGAATACAACGGCGGGACGCATTTAGCCCGTGGGCCATAGTTTTACCATACCTGTCTTAGACCATGCTGCCACCAAAGCAGGTTTTTATGGCAATTAAATGAACAGGATGTCAGTAGTTGATTTCATTAGTGATTTATTGTGATAATACACAAAGAAAATACAAAACTATTGGTGTTAATTGGTTGTGGATTTGTGACCTCTAGAATGTTAACATAAATAACAAACAACTGAACAGGCAAACTTATTTTGCAAAAAAAATTAATCAAGTTTAAACACATTAAAATAAACATGTATATTTCAACCTGTTCTTTCAGAAAATATAAATTCTGAAAATGTGTTCCAAGATTAATATGAGCAGTTGAGCTCATTTTATTGACACACCTTGGCAAGAATGCACTAGTGGTAATATGGCTTGGATAAAAGAACTATGCTGAAGCAAAGGTTTGGGGAGTGCAATAGAATATATTTTCATCATATCTGGCTCGCCAATTGAGGTTATTAATTTTCACCTCTCAAATAGATTAATAATAGAAAACATAATTATTACCTACATATGACTTGGAAATGTAAATCAAGAGTATCCATAAAAGTACATAGTAGATACAAAAGAAGCCTACACATTGAAACATATTTTAAGAAATTAATTTATATAAGACCCCTCACATTTATAATAACTAAACCAGAAATGTAAGTATTATGAAATTTTAAAGTGATGTTTAAAATCTAAGTCTTAACTTATTCCAAGTTCCATTACTCCTTGTGATATCAGCATTAAAATTATGCTGAATTATATTCTTCCGGCATGTTTCATATTTATTATACCATAATCATGGACACTGCAAAACAAAATTAAAGAACATGAAGAAATTTGAAACTTATGTAGTACAAAATACTTGATAGTTGCCGTTATATTAATGAATTGTAAAAGACAATTTATAAACAAACAAACTTACCAAATTGTTTTTAGTGACACTAGGTGTTGATATTACTGCGAGATGTTAACTAACCAGGGTGTGGTTGAGATAAAATATTTGAAGTAAAAAATATAAGACTAATGAAAAACGAGCTATGCAAGGTAAAGTTATCATGACCATGGTGTAAATTGTTAGGTTAGGAAACTAATATTGAAACCAGTGAATGTGTAATGATCTATGAAAGCAAGGATAGCTAGATTTATGGAAAGGAATATAAAAATATAAACAAGGAAGGATAAAAAACTAATCTTCCCGACTCTGGCTCGGACAAGTCATTATCTAGGTTGGAAGGTAGAGCAGGATAAATGAGGTTACAGGATTTTAATGTTTTTAGATCTTAGTTTGTTTTTCTGTTTGTTTAAGATTTTGTTGATGGTAGAATTAGAATAACCATTATTAGTAGCTATTAGTTTGATTGTATTAAGTTCAGTTTTGTTGTTTTATTCAGTGGGTGGGATATTTCGTAACCGATGAACTAGGATATTGAAGGCAGCTGGTTTATGAGAAGTGGGATGATTCAAATCATTAGGGGCGAATCAGTGTGGTGTGTTTCCTATGTATTTTATATGTTAATTTGTTCAAATGTTTTGAAATGTTGAGGTATAAGTAGTTTATACTGCCATTATTTTCATTCCCAAGAGTGAAAGAAAGATTAGGTAGGTTGAATGTTGTTGATTAGTGTGGATACATCAGATAGATTGGGGTCATTGTCATAGATGATTAGGATATTGTCTACATATCTGCAATAGAATTTGATGTTTAGCAAATTGCTTAGGTTATTGAAGATGATAGGGTCATATTTTTGTAAAAATATTTCTGATATAAGACATTATATAGGGGAACCCATTGCAAGTCCATAATTTTGTGAATAAAATTGGTTGTTGAATTGTAAATAGTTTTGGACAGTGACAATTTAAACTAAATTGAATTTTGATTAATGTATTCTTTAGTGAAGTCCAGATATGTTGGGATTCTTTAATAATGTTGATGGTTTATAATAATGGCACATTAATGTAGAGGTTGGAAATGTCTACTGACATAAATTTGGTGTTTTTGTTAATAGAAATTGAGTTAAGCTTTCTAGTTATTTGAATAGAGTTTTCACTATTGAATGTATTATGAAATTTTAAGTTTTCAAATAGTATTTTGGCAAGTTTGTATGCAGGTGCATTTTGATAGTTTACTAGAGGTCTGATTGGAATATTTGGTTTGTGAATTTTAGGTAATGGCGTGAGGTGGGGGCTTGGAGGTTCATGTTAAAAAAAAACAAAGAATATTTTTGTTGTATTATTAAAGGGGATTTCTTAATGTTTTTTAAGTTTTTTTTTGTATTTGTTGGTTGGGTCAATTTTTAGTTCTTTTATGTTGTTATTTCGAATGAATTCAATGGTTTTGGAAATATAATCGATTTTATCCAAGAGGACATTAGTGTCACCTTTATCAGCTTTGACATTGAATATGTTGTTGGATGTTTGTTTTAAAATAGAAATATTTTTGGTTTGATTGGATGAATTGTTGGGTCTGATATGGTTGGAAATTATTTTATGTAGTTGATTGGTGACCATATTTTTGATCATATTTTTTTCATCAGAGGGTATTTGATTGATGGTATCCTCACTATCAATTATTAAGGATAAAATCTTTTGTTTTGTTGATGATTGTGTGAGATTAAATTTATAACTATGTTGGAGGATTTCTTTGTTCTTGTTATTCATTTTTAGTTTTGATAAATTGAGATATCGAGTATTGAATTTGAAGCCACCACCATTAATGGTAACTAAAATAGCTCTAATCTAAAGAAGAAATGGGTTAAATCTACTACCATTGGTCCCAAAACTTATCGCATTACAAATATTTTCAAAAAGTATAATCCCAGCATTTCTTTTTCTACCGTTAAACAGAAATCTTAGTACCAATAATTGAAATAAAAATGACAAATATAATAAAAATGTAATTTATAAACTCACTTGTGAATGTAATACTATCTACAATGTATAGACTGGCCGAACTTTTAGGGTTTGTTATAAAGATCACATTTATGATTTCAAATACAATAAGACCAAATCTTAATTTGCTGATCATTTAATAAACTAACTATCAACCCAAACTAATAGATCGATGCACATCTCATAAAGGGACAAAATTAAAAACAGCTGAACATTTTTTCATTCAAGCAGCTTTATTCCAAAATAAATAAATCATTAACTAACAATTACAACTATCAAATCAAATTCTTGTGAACACGTTAACGCATTTACCTAAAACTTTAAAATCCTGTAACCTCATTTATTCTGCTCTACCTTCCAGCCTAGATAATGACCCGTCCGAGCCGGGGTCGAGAAGATAAGTTCCTTATCCTTGCTTTCATAGATCATTACACATTCACTGGTTTCAGTATTAGTTTCCTAACCTAACACTTTACACCGTGGTCATGATAACTTTACCTTGCATAGCTCATTTTTTCATTAGTCTTATATTTTTTACTTCAAATATTTTATCTCAACCACACCCTGGTTAGTTAACATCTCGCAGTCATATCAACACCTAGTGTCACTAACAACGACATGGTAAGTTTGTTTGTTTATAAATTGTTTTTTACAATTCATTAATATAACGGCAACTATCAAGTATTTTGTATTACATAAGTTTCATATTTCTTTATGTTCTTTAATTTCATTTTGCAGTGTCCATGATTATGGTATATTAAATTCTGAAACATGTTGTAAGAATATAATTCAGCATTTTTCGATTGCTGATATCACAAGGAGTAATGGGACTTGGAATAGGATAAGGCTTAGATTGTATACATTACTTTAAAATTTCATGATTTCTTAACCAAATATATTTGACTTAAAAACTTTGTTTATGTTCATTTTATATTATATTCTATCTTTGTAACAAGAACACACTTGTTGTCAACTTATGTTTTAGTTCTGTTGATGATGCTATATTAATCTATTTAAAATTTTCAAAATTGACAAATTGTTGTTCATTAGAAGCAAATTATAATCAATCTTTTTGAATTTTAACATCAATTAATATATCTACCAATTTTGAAACTGTCTAATTTATTAAATCACAATTTTTTATATATTTTGTTATAGTTTTTTACAGAGCATTCTATTTTAAGTCTTAAGTTTAATTAAACCATAAATGGGTTAACATGACAACAAAAGCTATTTAAAAATTGTAACGACCCTGCCATATTGGTCCTAAAAATCTTTCATTCATCATCATTTTATATTAATTTGTCAACATGCTTATGGCCCGAATGGGTAGTAAGATGTGTTTCTAATAAAATAAACAACAAACAATTTGTATACAATTTCAATCAACCTGTAAAGTGTTGTTTGTTGTAGGACCTCGGTTGTTTGAACTAGTATAGTATTGTTCTATTCCCAACTTTGTGTTTCTTGGCGTGGGTATGTGTTGCTGTGTTTCTTTGTGTGGGTACGTGTTGCATCATTCTTTATAGGTGCACAATTTCTTTTGAACATTTCAACTATGCCCACTTTTATTCAATTGAAACTAAGCCATTTGTGTGTACCCACAACTGACCTATTAACCATTTCATTCAAACGTAGTGTATTGTATACCCATAGTTTTTGTTTAGGGATAGGATCTAAGCTACAAGGGTTATCTCATATTTATCTAATGCACAACATTTTACTCTTCTCTCTACACCTACAGTTTAAATATTTATATTTAATGTCAAAATATAAATTTTTAACAATCATTGATGTCCACCCTCTGCTTTTTATTATTTTTTGTACTTGTAGAGCTTAACATTTTATACCTTTGAGTCACCAATTTGGGTGGTTCAAAGGCTAAATAAACAAAGATACATGCAAAATCTTTACATTGGCTTATCCACTAAAAGACATCATAGGGTGTATAGCTTTGGCCACCCTTTTTAACTTTTACAATTTGTGAACACAACACCTTAAATCACAGGACCACCAGTGTAGTTAACTCTGAAATCAAGGTAGCTGGAACTTTGTATAAGAATAAAGAAGAATAAAGGAAAAATTAATTATTTGAACCTTGGGCTTACTTTTTTTTTATCGAATCAACAATGCAATCATAATTACTTTTACTTTATAATTTTAATTTAAATCTTTACTTCTTAAACAATATGTTTTGGAAAATTTAAAACCAAGACGCTGTAAGGGTTCTCTCCCCTTCACTGCTCCCTCGCCTTCTTATAAGTCCACATCCCTGTTTCCACACACTATTTATTAGCCT
>CABFOV010002407.1:0-16604 GCA_902141375.1 Timema poppense
CAAAATATCATTTTCCCGGATTTTTATTGTGATTTACCAAATTCCCGACTTATTCCCGTTTTTCCCGAGCACTTCAAATTCCAGGCTAATTCCCGTTTTCCCTGATTTTCCTGGATGGTAGACACCCTATATATACAACATCGTATTTCCCATGTCAATGTTTTCTTCTGCCCATTGGATGCTA
The DNA here is from genome assembly GCA_902141375.1 of Timema poppense. Taxonomy (NCBI): domain Eukaryota; kingdom Metazoa; phylum Arthropoda; class Insecta; order Phasmatodea; family Timematidae; genus Timema; species Timema poppense. Next base: position 185 of record CABFOV010002407.1, read on the forward strand.
GTATGGCCATAAAACTTGTTGAACTATACACAAACAAAAACCAACATGCAATAACCTCCAGAAACTACACATTTCCTGTGCAAGATGTAGTTTGATTTAAACTATTTTAGAAATGACACCTGGACATGGGAATCGAGCTAAGGACCCTTGGCTTAAATTGCCACTGCTCTACCGCTAAGCTATCCCCGATTTGTCCCTGCTCAGGGTCATTCTTCACTCATAATTTAAGGCCGAGTCTGTTATGGACGAACATCGTATTTTCCACGTCAATGTTTTCTTCTGCCCATTGGATGCTAGTATGGCCATAAAACTTGTTGAACCATACACAAACAAAAACCAACATGCAATAACCTCCAGAAACTACACATTTCCTGTGCAAGATGTAGTTTGATTTAAATTATTTTAGAAATGACACCTGGACATGGGAATTGAGCTAAGGACCCTTGGCTTAAATTGCCACTGCTCTACCGCTAAGCTATCCCCGATTTGTTCCTGCTCAGGGTCATTCTTCACTCATAATTTAAGGCCGAGTCTGTTATGGACGAGTGGAATAGTCAGCTACTTATGATTTAACAAATGAATGGCTGGGGACTGGCTGTTGTGCCTGTTCTAGTCTAAAGTTAGATTATAAGGCATATAAAGCTACGACAGGCCTAGCAAGCCGGTAGTGGAAAATATATGACTTGAATAAAAAACTGATCAAGGACACAGGATGGAAACATTCATGGATGTAAAAAATAAAATAAAAATTGTGTAGTGGTGTTTGGAGAGCTGTTGAAGAACCATAAATGTTAGATTACTATGTGTACCGAATTATCAAACTTCGAACTATAGAATTACGATTGGAAAACCGTCCAAGAGTATATTGAGCTATCCAACACCTTATTATTAAGCCAGTATTGTACTTGAATCAAAACAAAATCTATACGATTTAGTTTAATTAATGGGAGAGGAAACATTAAAGCTTATTTCACATTCATTCATCTGACACAAGTTATGGGGAAGAAATCAACAACCACAAAATGAAAATTTAACATTTCCCCCAAGATAGCAGTGTGCTAATTGACTTCTATTATCGGTCATCATTTCAATTAAATATTTAGCTTTCAATTTTATTTTCATCTGAAAGATATGTTTTCTCAGATTACCTGTTATTGAAAATGTATTTTGAAAGATTATTTGCAAACTGATGTCAGTAATAAAATATGCATTAATAAATATGTTTACAGTTGACATACAATAATATTTTTTTCTAAATACGAGTGTTGTAATGACATAATAACTACATACATATATTAATGGGCTATTCTTTTAGTTACAATGTGAATTGTTTTATTAACATCTAAGAAAAAAAGAATTAAATAACTTAGTCATTAAAATATTTAACACTATATTATAAAGAATTAAATAGTAGTTTTACAAAGGATTGTTTACCATGAAACCATACAATATGAGGTGACAACAGAAACAAAGTAAATTTTTTAAATTCTTGATTTAATGAAAATGAGAAATAATTTCATCAGTGTAATTTGGCAGACCTCCAGTTAATCAAATTATCAGTTGAGTATCAGAATAGAGTAAAACAAAGTTAGATCAAACCTTGAAAGTCCGCAATGCCGGATAGTCCGAACACAATTTTCAGAAAAAGCATGAATAAAAACAAAAAACAGAGTCATATGAAACATATTTTATTGATAACAAACACAAAGTTAAAAGAAAAACTGTAAGACAGTTTAGTGGAAATAAATTATAAATTTTACAGGTTATAATCTACACAATGTGTTTAACTGTTACTAAAAATATGGGTTTTAAATAGGCTACTCCATTTGAAAGGATCCTGAGAAGTTAAAGTTGACTTCAAGGGTAAGACAGCAACTCTGCCTTTGATGGTAGTAGAAAGACAAAGACTTAGCTTGATCGGAATTGGGTGTGCCTGTTTGGGGTTGGAAGTTACAGGAATCCACTCGCTTCAAGACTCGTTCAACATTGCTTGTCTGGTGGAAAACTAACCAGAGCTGGTTGGGGGTGAGTTTGGTAATTATGAAGGACCATAAGTCATCCTGAACCTAGACATACCCCCAAAATTTCTGAAAAGCCACCCTGTACCATTTGTGCTGCATAAAAAAATATAGATTATAAGTTGAATAGATTGTAGAAGCTAAAATTTCTGGAGCCAGTCTTCTTTTCTAAATGGACAACCCCAATGATTGTCATATGAACGAAAGATGGCGACCTTAGACTATGTGGCAATTACAAGGTGATTGTTAATAGCGCGCTTCATCTGAATAAGTATCAACTGTCAACAATCAATGACGCATTTGCGAGTCCATTCCAGGGATCAATTTTTTCCAAACTAGGACTAGACCAAGCATATATACACAAATGAGGGTCAATGCCATAGCAGCAGACATTCTAACAATAAACACACACCGAAGCCTTTGCAAGGTTCATCAGCTGCCCTTAAGGATCAACGCCACCCCAAGAATCTTTCAAATGTTAATGGAGGGGCTACTGTCAGGTATTCCAGGGATAGTCATTCTTTTGGACTCAATGCAGGCAACCATCCGAAAGAGCCTTTGCAATGCAGGGCTACAACTCAAAAGGTCAGAATGCATAGTCATTGCCACACCAGCTGAGTGTTTAGGGTCTCGGGTGGATGCCGCAAAACAAATAGGAACTTAAAACATTGCCAAGACTCATTACCTTCTATGAACAATTCATGCCGAACAAGGCTACTTTGATGGAGCCACTCCGTCGGCTGCTGTACAAACAGGCCCATTGGCAGTCGACAGAAAAACACAAGGACACTCTCCAGGCAGTGAAGGATCTACTGACAAGTGACAAGGTACAATCCCAACCAACAAATGATGTCATGTGATGCATCTCCTAATGGAGTGGGGGCAGTATTGGCACATAAATATGAAGACAGCACTAAAGCACCAGTCGCCTTTGTTTCCCATACCCTCTCCCCAGTAGAAAGGAACTATGCTCAAATTGAACGAGAAGCGCTATCAATTAGGTCTGTGATGTCAAAGTTTAATCAACATGTGTATGGTAAACATTTCACTTTGTTGGATATAGTTGTTAAGTATTTTTCAACCAAATCAGCCCACTCCATCTGTGCTGTTGCCGAGGATGCCAAGATGGTCACTAACCTTGGGGCATACTCTTTTGAGCTACAAAAATTGCCCTAGCAAGAAGAATGGCAACATTGACTACTTAAATCACTGCCTTCTCAGGAGATGGAATTACCCAATCCAGCGGCTGTATTTTTATTGCTAGGTGATTTACAAACACTGATATCAGCAGAGGAAGTGTTGGAGCAGACCAAAGAGGACAAGGTGCTTGAGAAGGCTATTTGTCAGACCCTACACGACTGACCCATAGAAGAAGTGCCTAAGTATGAACTGAATTGCAACTGCCCGTAACAATCTATCGATAATGAAGGGCTGCCTTCTTAAGGGAAACAGGGTTGTGATCTTAGCCGCACTTAGATGGAGTGTGTTGGAAATGCTGCATTCTGCATATTGTGGCATTGTTCAAACCAAGACAGTGGCCCGCAGTTATGTTTGGCGGTCACATTTAGAGGATTGCATTTTAACGACTGTGAAGTCATGCCAAGAGGTTTAGGCAGCGCCACCAAAGGCATCTCTTAAGGCCTGGCTAACACCAACCAACCCATGGTCTAGAATAAATATGCATGGCCTTTTCAAGATCAGTCATTTTTAATTGCAGTAGATGGTTATTTTAAATGGTCTGAGATAAAACCAATTGCCTCCACAACATAATTTGCTACAATATGTCACTTAAGAGATATGTTTATAATCACGGGATTTCCGAGATAGTGATGTCCAATAACGGTCCTCTTTTCAAATCTGAAGAGTTGTGCAGTTTCTTTGAAGGAGATGAAGTAAAACATATCAGAGCAGCTCCTTTCCACTCAGCCTCAAATGGGCTAGCAGAGAGGATGGTTCAATTGTTTGAGCAACCGGTATGAAAACACAATGAAGAGGACTGGTACACCAGAAAAACCAGAGCTATATTTGCCATGAGGACAAAACCCAGTACTTCTACTGGGACAAACGCCAGCAGAGCTTTCTATAGGCCAATACTTCAAAACACCAGTGAGAGAGCTCCACCCTGACACCTTACCAACCAAACAATAACACCATTTGGAAACATTGGTGCTGTTCCATATAGCCCAAAGCTTTGGTATAGAGGATGCAGTGTATTTTAGGGAGTATAGTGCACAATATCCAAAATGGTCATCAGGAGTCATCAGCAAGATGCTAAAAAAGTACAATTTGAAGATAGTCACACATTACGCTATCACAGTGACCAATTTCGAGAACGAATATTGACCCAGTGAGATCGTCCGCCAGATAATATACCACCACCAAAGCAACAAGCAGTTGGAAGATGGCCTTCTCTGGCACCTGAGCCAAACCGAGGATTTGTGACATGCAAAAGACACCCAGCAGCCACGGTAGTACTACGGTAGGACTTCGACAAGCAGCACCAATGGCTGCAGGAGTGGAAACTGTGGGGTATGAAAATCAGTGACAAAACCAGGAGCTAAAGGTAAACACATGGATACCGGGCGGACCCCCAGAGTTGCGTGCCTGTAGAGTGTAGACAATCACGGCCATCATCATGGCTGAGAGAACATCATTTAGTCAGTGCCAACCAGTACTCTCGTTTCCGACATATTCCAACATGGCAGCTAGGAAGTGAACAATTTTATCATATAATCTTCCTCGTGTAACGTGTAGTGCATTCTTAACAAGTACATAGTAGATCATTTTGAATATAGGCCTGGATATAAAATGTTGGGGGAACTTAAGAGGCTCTTAGCCCCTTCAAAATAAATATAGGGTGTGTTCCTTCCTCCAACTCTCCCCCACACCACTAGTTTCAGACTCTCTGGCCATGATTCAAACATACACACTTTAAAACAAAGAACAGAATTGAGTGACCGGCTATTAAAATCGACCTTTAAGCCCTTTCTACAATGGCTAGAGCATTACACTGTTCTTTATTCCAAAGTATTCTATCTTATAACTTTAAATTCTCAATGGGGGGGGGATAATAAAAGCCTGAACATCCTACTCCATGACAAAATACTCTCTTTTGTCCAATGTCACCTCATTTGTCTGAATTCAAGCCATTTCATCGTACCACAAAATGTAACATATTTCACCCAATGGGTTATAAAAAAATCAAAGGAACTATGCTATTTTAGTTTCATTTACACTTATAATGGACTGTGTGAGCAGTACTTTCTGTAAGCCTAGCTCTCAAAAAACGTTGTTTTTGAGAATGACAAGTGTCCAAAATGTGAACTTTACACCTGTATACAACATGAACAATTGATTAAAATATAAATATTGCAGTAGTAAAGCTTCATTAAAAAACTATATAATATGTGTTTTCTATTGTAACAATATTTAAGTCATAAGTTTAAGGACCAATTTTACGTCGAATAAACTTGACATAAATTAAACAATAATACATGTGCCATGTTTACCCTGAAAGCTATCAGTCATACCTTGCTTGATTGATTACACTATGATGTTATCTAATAATCAATTTAAATTTGTTGAAAAATGACACCTGAACATATCAAGTGAACCCGGGACCTTTGGCTTAGCATGCCAATGCTCTACCCCTGAGCTATCCAGGGAACGTCTTGTATCCAGGCGTCAATTTTAAACTAATTTAAATTAATTAATTAATTAATTGTGGTCCCTTCCGTAAGGATATCCCTGTAGTTACAATTGTTTGCAACATGTGTGTTAATATTGATTACTTATCTTACAAGTTACACCATAGTGGAACAAGAAAAGTAAGCTTGAAACTTTTCAGGCCAAACAGAAGGTACAGTCAATTTTCATAGAAAGGGTGCTTAGTAAAATACAACACTATTTTCTTGTGGTGAAAATTTATAACATTATACTATATTAATAATGTAATTTTACAGGTTTTTATATCTATCAAAAATAGACGGTTGCAAATTACATGACTTGACATAAGATTACATGAAATTAGTTAAAGTGGCGTTTAATCAGGAAGGACCTTACTATGAAAATTGTACTGTACATAATCCAATTATATTCTAGTTTTAAAACAATGTGCATGTGACACAGTTTTTGTTAAAAGATGACTCTTACAAAATATTATATAAAAAAAATCCCGATGGCTAGACTGAACAAACTACCATGCACTCGTCAAGTAAATATTCAAATTCTACAGTTTCTAAGAAATTATCGTTTTCAGAACTGGCTGCATGGAAAAGTGAGTCAAAAAATGGTAGCCACCCAATTTTCACACAAAAAATGTATGTCCCTCAATCCCTGATGATAGTAAAGAAGCAGGCTAACTTCATTTCTCCAAAATAGTTTCTTAAATTCAATTTTGTATTAAAATTAAACATCCCATTTCCCCGGTTTTGGATTGTATTGAAAAGTATAAATTTTTGTAATTATAAGAAAAAGTATGTTTATCAAATGTAATACTTTTATTCTAAACCTTAATTGAAAGCTAAACAGGGTATAAACATGTGTACATATAGAAAAATTTACACCTGGACAGAGTTTTGAACCCTGGTCATCCGGCTTTACCACTCTACCTACTCTAGGTACCCAAATGTTTAATCTGAATATCTGTAAAGAAGTATTAGTTTAAATTGTATTTAAACAATTTAGGAGATCCGCTGATTACAAAAATGATATATTCTGTATATAAATGCATACACAGGTTGTCTAGTTAGTCTTGGAAACACAATTCCCTGAGAATTACAGTTATTTCCAGGTAATTCTCAGATTTTCAATGCTTAAAAACTCTTTTAATATAGGTAAAGGTCAAGAGGACTGAACATTTTAATAATGTTAATCAATTTTTATTCTTAAAAAGTATTCAATCCTGGTTGTCAATTTAATAAAAATAATTTTGAAACTAAGGAAATACGTAATCTGTTTTGTAACTGTGCACATAAAAATCATTAACAAAACTTGTAATCAATTTTCTATGAATAGTAAAAAATGTATTTGAAATGTATCGATATTCTAATTTATATTTTAATTTAATTTTGTTAAGATGGTTATGATTTAGAAAAAATATGTTGAAGTTACAGTTTCTTAACTTGGCTATCTATAAAAATTCTTAAACGATTTCTGAACATAAGCTAAATATTATATTGAAATAAAAGTTCAATTCATGTTAGTGAATTGACTTTTGCAAAATCTAACACTTTAACATACTGGTATGTTAGTTAGTATTTTATAGCGACAATATTCTTCAAACGTAGCACACATGCTTGCCACATATTCATGCATCAGTAAACCATAGCCTACTTACGTGTATGAACATGTTCATGTACATGTGTGTTCATGTTTCAAACGTAGTATATTTTCAAATGTGCATGGGTCTAATCTTCCATATTGCCCCTATAGTTTATGCACTTATTTAAATAAGAAAATTATACATAAAAAAAAATTGAAAGTAGTTTTTTATTTTTTATAATATTTTATTATGTTTTTTAAAAATGTCTGAAATTTAAAAAATTCTCTGAGCAATCCTAAAATTCCCTGATTTTACATGTGAAGGGAAATTCCTTGAGAATTCCAGGTTTTCCAGGCAAAGAGACGACCTGATATTTAGGTATTTTTCAAATTTAGAGCACATAGTTAATGTTTTGCCAAATTTTATATTAAAAAAATCCCAGCTTAAAGAGTGTATGGTAGTGGAGTAAGATCTTGTTATGAAATATCAAAACAAAGATAAAATAACAGAGCTCATACACATACCTGAGCATATATGAGATCCACAGTAATACTAACATGACAAAAATATATACATGTAATAAGAACTATTCCATTTCTGTGAACCAATGTAATTCTAGTGTTTCCACAAACTTTACATTTGTCCTGTTAGATTTATTGTGACAATGTAAAAGTGGTCCTTAAATTAGTTTTCTGTATGTCAGGACATTGTACAGTAATGCCCTGTATTAGACTATGGAGGAACATGAGTTAAACTCGTCTGTTCAAGGTCGAGTTGTAGTAGGATGAGTGTGTACATTGTAGCATTGTGTTTGAAATATACATGCAAACATTTCTTATTCATCAAATTGGTCGTGCTATGGAAATTCCTTTGTCCTGGTTTGTTAAAATGAGAAGGCTCTATGGCTAAACAATTATAAAATAAAAATGTAAATTTATAAAAATAAATAAATGAATGAATGAAATTGAATAAAGAAACCTCGAGTACACCCACTTTCTTAAATAAAGGAAAAAATGTGGGTGGATTCCAATGCACAAAGATGACATCTTCCTTTTTATATATTATATAACCAGCTCTCCCAATAGACTGGACTGTTAGTGACGAGGATAAGAGGATTCAAATCCTGTTTGGGTGTACCAAAGGGGATTTTTCTTATAATGTTTTTCCAATTGCACTCCATGCAAATGCAGAGAGACTTCCTCTAAATTAATGTTTCGTCCTCCCTTACACATTACCATGAGGGTAGAAAGACGCCGTGTAAAAACAAGTCTTCTTCAGTAGCAAAAGCTACAAACAAATTGAAATGATAAATGGTCCTTCTAAACTTTATTAAGACTTCAGTTGTATGCAAAACGTGACATTTTGTACCCTATTTAGAGTGAATGTTATTTTAATAAAATAAAGACACGTTTCAGTGGCCGCGTTACTCTCATGTTGAACTAGACTGCCGAAAACAGGGAGATCAGGGTTCGATCCCAGTAGGGTGCACTAAGGGTGGTTTTCCACTCTTCTTCCACGCAAATGCAATTAAACCCTCCTAATCCCTAAACCACTAGTGTAACTAGTAAATATGTGTACAACCTGAATGGGTAGTAAGACGTGATGCTAAAAAAAAAATGTTCCAAGTAGACAATATAAAGAATATGAAAATTATGACATTTTTATGTATTTCCACCACATCTGACTACCTGTTTGGGTTCTACGCAAGTGAACTGCTATGATAAAGATAGATTTCAAAGGAAATGTATCCACATGTGTGGGTGGAAGGAGAGTGGAAAAAAAAAAGACATTTGAGAAACACAATTCTCAATACACCCAACAGGGTTTTGAACTCTGACACCTTTGTCGCAGATTATCTAGTCTAATGCCACGGTGATGTGTTAAAGCAAGCAACCACCTAATATAGGTTTTATTAACGTAAATAAAAAAAATATTGGCTTGATTTATTTACCAGGAAACCTTCTCACTGAAACAAAATATATATTTAATATATTATTGACTTATATAATTTACAACCAAAAACAGGGAACAAAGCTTGACCAACCAGTTTTTTTTTTATGTTAATGCAATTATAAATTTACAATGTTACAATATACTGTTTATTATTTACTATCGCAAAATAAATATGTACATTTATATCAATTCTGGAATGAAGGAATGTTGTAATTCCTTTTAACTGCTATTGTCATATTATGTGTAAAAATATAAAATGCTATAGTATCATATAACTTAACAACTTCTTTACATCTTAACTTAAAAAGTAGTTAGCATCTCAATTCTGTGAGATAGTCTATCTTTCTCATACAAGGTAACAAACTTCTGAAAGAATATCAATAAACTATTCTTATGTATTTTACAAAATAATGTCTAGTCCATCCATCTTAGCTTATATGGCAGGGGTCGGCAACCAGTCGATTTCAAGAGAATTCCCAGTTGATCGCATAAGAAACATTCATTTGTAACTAAAATACGATCTTTGAGTCTTTCAAGTTCGCAAACATATTAAGTACTTTCAAAAAACGTTTGAGTGATTGCTCATAATTGGTAATGGTATAAGAAAATTACAAAGTTTAACACGAAAATGTAGATTTTATTAATCTATTTTTTTCCTATAGGGATTTTAAGGATTAAATTAAAGATGTATAGACCAAAATAAAATCAAAGTTAGAGTGGAGAGAAAAAATGATCACGGGAACTTTGATAAGTTTATTAGTTGAGCAAAGCCAAAATATGTTGCCAACCACTATATTAATGGGATGGACAAACATTGACTTTGTGAGAGAAGAGCATTATCATTTTTAATTACTATGGGTCAAATGTATTTATCAGGGTTGCCACTATTTTCTTAATATAAAGTTTCCTGTGTTTTCTAGGGTTTCTAATAAAAGATCTTCATTTTTTCAATAGACAATTTAGCAGTGACGGCTCGTGTATAGGCACTGCGGAACTGCAGCACCCCCTATTTCCACTTGATATTATCGATAACATTTAATATAATGAGTCATTTTTTCTTTAATGCTCTCTTTATTTTTGTAGTACAATATATATTCCTTAAGCTTAGTGTCAGTACTTCAGTAGCCATCCCCCAGTTTATGAAAAAGATACAAAAAATCTTTGTATGGAACTGTGCGTTTCACAGTGCTAGTGACGTGGTGTTTGGCTGTTGTGCACATGGGGACATAGGAGGTGGGGAGGAAGGTGGGCTGCCAGGCAGAGAGAGCACTGTTGCTCTCGCAGTGCCGGCTCTGGTGTGATGGTGGAAGGAAGTTTTTTTTTTTACTCAGCGTGTGTTGTGCTTAAAAATCGTGAACCATATTCTTGAATGTGATAAAGTGTAGAAGAGTGAAGAATTAGATTATTATTCTGCTTCCAGCTATTCATTTGATTCATTTTTTTTCGGTTATTTTACTTAACAGGAAGACTAAATGCGCTTGCTGTACTTTCAATGGAGAATAATTTCCTCAATTGACACTCAAAGATCAAGGAGAAAATTAATGAACTTTTTGCGCAAATTAAAACAAGAAGAATGGATTTAATTTTTAAATGAATAGATCAAGCTTGAACTGTAACAATTTAAGTTACAGTAAGTAAAAATGTTGGGTTTTTTTTTGTTAAGATTTTATCAAGTTCATAAATAAATTTTCTTTTTATAAATGTTTTTTTCCTTTTACACAATTTTAAAGCAAAGGCTAAAATTTTTCTGAAGCAGCAACCCCACTAATTTTAACTACGAGCCGCCATTGCAATTTAGACAAGGCTTGTCCAACCTTTACCTGACTGAGGGCCACATAATTTCTTGGGGGATTGGCCAGGGACTGTACAGGAGATTTGTGACACCTAATACTCCAATATAGCACAGACAAATACCCAAATACCCAACCACACCCATCCATACATATATACATACATTACACAAGTAACATTATACATACAATTTTTGAAACCACATGAAAGTTAGCGAACATTTACGTCATCTACAAGTGCCTGATTTGTTGTTTATTTCTGCCATTCAAAGTATTTTAATATGAACTGACATGCCGCACAGAATATAATCGGGGCCCGCGGGTTGTACACGACTTATTTACTATAAAGGAATTATATTTTATTTTTCATAAAAGTGAGTCTCGTGAAACAATTTAATTGGTGTCAGAACAGGGCGACTCAATTTTGTAGAGGAAATATTTACACGTTTGCTATACAACCCAATGTTTTACGAGAGGAGACGAACAAGGAGAGAGTGAAAGTGGATGGGTGTCTCCAATATTTCAGTATTAAATTGGTTTGTGAAATTCCATGTTTTTTCTTTGGGATTTTTTATACACCTAAAATTTCGTGTATTCCTAGTTTTTCCAGGTGCATAGCAACCCTGATTTATCTATTTCTGACTCCTTAGCGACCAGTTTCCTGAGTCACCACAAAACAAGAGGCACCTCTTCATAAAAAAAAAACATTAAAAAAAGTGTCAATAACACTGTTATAAATTTATTTATTTCAATCAAAGATTTAAAACCAACCAACCTATTTCTTAAAAATAATTTCACAAATAATGAAAACAATATTGCACCTTAATTGTCAAAATATTTGAAAGATGAACAATATTTCATCAAACATGAAGAGAATTTTATTTTAAGAAGACTCACTGATATAATAAAGGCTTGTTGCGGAGGTACGGCAAGCAAAGGTGTGTATTCTATTGCTTTCACTACGGATAATGAGCTGAGATCGACACTCTCTTGGCATCAGCTTACAGACCATTTTTCTTTGACAAATAACAGTAAATAAATAACTTTTACTAAAAAAATATACATAAGAAAACTGAGATTATTATAATTGAATAATTAAGATTGTTTGAAAATGTTCAGTAATTAAAAGGTAAAAAAATCGCTCAACCTATAATCGAAAAATAAAATATTTGGAAAACCACCCTCAGTAGACCTGACCAGTATTACAACCCCGATATTCCAGTTATCAGCAGGCAAGCCCAACACAAGGGTGATGCCTTAGATTTTTGACTATTCAGCCTCTGAAGCAGGTCAATATACGATAGTATGTTTATTATTATAAGCCATCAGGAAAACATAACCTTCCATAAATCATCAACATATAGGACAGTTTTCATAATAAGCCAATTAATTACTGCGATCTAATATATTGATGACGACATTTAAATATGTAGCATTGATAGAAAAACACATTTATCAGGAATAGTAATTTTGACACGTTGCTGGAAAGGATATTTTTATGTTAAAGTCATTATTAAACAATTATAAAAACCTTTTTCTTGGAGTTAGGCGAGTAAATTTTTACTTTATAACTATAGAAAATTTACAAACAATCTTAATATTGGTAGTTTTCTAGTCTCGATATTTTTATTTTTATTAATAATAGTAAAAAATGTACTTATTGTAATGTGACAAAGAAAAAGTGTCTGTAATTCGGTGCCATAAGTGTACCAATCACCAAAAACTTTATAAAGGAACACAGAAAATATATATCTGAAGGTAAGAAGTAGACAAGCGAAGTTAGCCATACATATCTTAACTTCTTGCTATGGGAGAAAGAAACAGTCAACTGTGACTTGCTAAATACTGCGTCAAGTAATAAAGTGGAACTTCCAAGTAAAGAGCCAATCTCACACAGGATGCCAATTTTTTTTTAATACGAAAATTACTGTAATTTCTAGGTTGAAATTGTTATTGTACCATAACTTTTTTTTTAATATTATTTTTTACTTATAACTGCATCTTACTACCTGTTCAGGTTATACAGTTAAGTACTAATTAAGCTAATGGATTAGGAATTGTAAAGGTTGAATATATAGGAAGTGAACCCGCATTTGTATGGAGGGAGAGTGGAAAATCATTTAGGAAAACCACCCCCAGACTGAGTTTTCCTAATTGATTTTCCACTCTATCTCCACACAAATCTGGGTAAACTTTCACTGAATTCAACCTTTATATCTAATATATAAGCATAATTAGTATATAGGCGTATAATTCAAATTATTAAGACGTGTTGCTAAAAAAATAGATCTCAAATTAAAAAATATCTCAGTAATTTTTTAATATTTTTTTTGTAATCCCCCTTATTTGTCCATATGTGTAGTTTGGGTAGACAACACAGCTCAAACCAAATGACCTATTATAGTGAGGTCGTCTGGAGTTTTCATGAGAACAGTAAAACAACATAGTCAAGAAAACATAACTTTTTAGTAATCATTTTAAAACAAATGAAATTATTTCACTGATGTTCAAACCCAGCCGGGATTGATGCGACGCATTTTCCCCGAGCGATAAAAATCCATAGTACAGCTTCCTTTGGAGGGGAAATAAGGCCATCGGTCCCATGTCCATTGTGGCACGTAAAATTGGTAAGCCCTTTCACTGTCACTCATAGAAATGCTCATGTGCTGATATAATCAGCTCGTTTGGAAAGTTAACGTCGAGTAACTCAAATAAATAATATTTCACTTATCCCCCTCCCCAAGAATGTAGAGAACATCAACTCAATGAGATTTCTGGTTTAAGTGTAAGTAACTATGTATCTAATATCAGATGTGAGATGGGCACTTAAATGTCGCCGATTCATTGTATTAAGCTTAATTACATTTCACTCTTTCTGCTTCACACATCTAAAAATATAAATACAATTTTTAAAGCAATTTTATTAGGAAAATTTACAAGCCGGCCGAAAAGTCATGTTACTCATATATACGGAGACAAATTACTCACATATAAAGCAAGTATTAATATTTACAAAATTACAAATTATGAGAGTGTGGTGTACCACTCAAGCTGTGCAGATGACCTTGAGAATTCTTATCACCAGTTCTCTTTATTATCTAGCCCCGCATCTTACTACTCTTTTGGGTTACACGCATGTTCTAGTTAATACTAATGTGTTAAGGATGTGTAAGGTTGAATTTAGAGTAACACTTGTGTAGAGGGAGAGTGGAAAAACCTTCTCGGAACACCTGACCGAGATTGGTGTCCCAATCCCCCTGTCATCGGCAGTCTAGTCTATTGTGAGAAGTGATGCCTTAGATCATTCGACGACCGAAGCACGTCGTGGTCAATTGAGCAGTTTTTCATAAGTACAAAGTGTGCTATAGTTATTATTATTAGCACCGCGTCTTACTACCCGTTCGGGTTATACGCACTTACGCTAATGTGTAATGGTAGGGTGATTGTGAGATGAAATGAAGGACCTACAGTTTAACGTGGAATCCGAACCACGGTGGAGGCCTGGCATTCCCCACATTCACAAGATGTCTTGTCAGAGGTGAAGGAAGGGTTTGGTAATCAGATAAATCTTTGCCGGGACCGAGGATTGAACCCCGGCCGCCAGCATAGAAGTCTGACACCTTACCCTTAGACCGCCAGGTCACCTGTGCTATATAAATACCCCTTCAGGATCTTATTTCAGACTACAAAAGATATGTAGGCAGAAATAAAAAGATTATTATGATACAAATAAATAAAGCAGAAACTCTAGAAACTTCACCACCCCGGTCCAACTAAAGCTTAACTACAGTACATCAGGTGACCTGTAGAGTGACAAATGATAGAGTGGGAAAGCGGACTACAAAATAATGCACTACTATGTGTAAACTTTCCGCGACATCCTGACATGTGCAATGTACCCAAGGCTCAAGACTAGACAATACATGGACTTAGCACACCAAGACAAGAAGGCGAGGAGGAAGTGGTATCTGATTGGCTGCTGGATTTCAAGGACAGCGACACTTGCCTTGGGCTATTGTTTCATGGAGGTCGAAGATGCGAGCCTTCTGTTAAGTGGTAGAGCAGAATCACTCTATTTACTGAATGTCTACGATCAAGGGAGGGTGACCTGGTGGTCTAGAGGTAAGGTGTCAAGACTTCTGTGCTGGGGGTTCAGGGCTCAATCCTCGGACCCGGCACAGTGTATTAATCATGTGTATTAATCACAACTTGTGAATGTGTGGAGTGCCAGGTCTCCAATGTGGTTCTGATCCCACGTTAAACTGTAGGTCCTTCATTTCATCTCCCAATCACCCTACCATTACACATTAGTGTAAGCGGGTATAACCCGAATGGGTAGTAAGACAAAGAGCTAATGATGATAATAATACAATTAAGAATTTCATTAATAAAGTACTGTTGGTTTTTTTCCAACTTGGGAGACATACTCTTCACTATGTTAGATCCTAATCCACCGCACTAAACTGGACCAAGATACATCAGGCTTCTTCTGTATACAAGTATATAAGTCAAGTTTTAAAGATTGTCTCCATATATGTTTTTCTGTTTCATGACTTTTTGATCACTATGCATTACATGAATTTATGATATTTTGTAAACACTTAAAAATATTTTTTTTCAAACTTATGTGTACATGTATCAAATCAAAGTACTTCAAGCAGAGTTGGTGATACCTACAAAGGCCTATAAAAATGTATCAAGTAGGAGACCTACCTCGTCATAATACTATTTCATTCAGTCTGACGTCTAATCTCATTTAAGTAAATATTTAATAAAACTTTTTACATTAAATTTATTATAAACAGGAATACATTATTGAAATTGCTCTGCACCAGTAGGTTATATCAGGGTTCTTACACACATATGAAACATAAATTTAAGGACTTTTTAAGAACCAAAACTATTATTTCTCGTACTGCCAAAAGCTAAACACGTCAATAAAAAAATTATAAACTGTACCAAATTTTTAATAAATAGGAAACAATAACTTTTCACCAAATTTAATGGATAGATAAGACTATAAAAATAGAAATCTAACTTTGTTGTCACTTACTTCACTCTCCTTGGTTTATTGGTTAGTGCAGTCATTCTATACTCAGTATTCCACAAGATGAGTATGGATTTCATAATTTAACAATGTTTTATATACAGGAGTCTAAGCATGAATGTTTGTACTAACAATAATTAAAATATCAGTTTTTTATAGGTCCTAGAATCAGCAGAACGAGTAACAAACAGTTTAAACAAAATAATATCGGGTCAAATAACATTTAAATGTTTTTATATCCATTTAACCTATCAGATAGCTGCTTGTTGATGTCAGCCATTGCAGCAGTTATTTCTCTTGCTGTTCTTCTGAAACTGTTAGACTTTGACATAAATGTTAGATTTCCTGT
>CABFOV010002407.1:20052-40596 GCA_902141375.1 Timema poppense
GCATACGCTAATGATATCTCAAATATTTCGTAAATATCAATGTTGTCATATTATATTAAATATATATATTTCTCAAAGTATTGATTGCCTGTTAAATAAATACCAACTTGAAAACATTTCCTATTCTTATTCATAACTTTAATCCACCATATCCTAGGTATTTTATTTTATGTGTGTTATTGATTGAGTCTTTATTCTGGTGTACCTTTTTAGAGATTAATCTTCGTTCTTTTAACTATCTCTGGAGATAGACCGTTCTCTTATTAAACTCCGCAACGGGTGGGAGTTGCGGGGTCTGAGTTTTGAATGTTTGTCCACAGACAATCAAAGCAAAGAACTACAAGGACTCGCTCCTATTGCCATTTTTTGCCCCGTTATATTTTTGCTATATTTGGACCTCCTGTATTTTCCTTAGTCTTGTTCAGGAGGGTTCAAATAGTCCGATATCTTCGCATGATCTGTATGAATAATGACTTCTACATACTTTCAAGGCTCAAATAATTTCAACCTTTAGAGTTTCCTGTCCAGTTAAGAAGGAGCTTACTATCTGCTGTCCTTGTGGTAGTGGTTCTGAATCTGGAGTCGCAGAACTCGAAGATTGATCTGGATGTGTAGCACCGAGAAAATAGTGAATTCCTAAAGGGTTTTTTTACATGCAAGACTACAATGTTTTTTCTCATTCATGTGACTTGTTAAAGCAGACTCCCCCATTTTGGCAATGTCAAATACGGAAGAGCATATGCTACATATGGCTTTGTTCCTGTCTGGCACTTTTACAAGCCATTTATTAAATTTGGGGTTATGTAACCACAAATCATTCAAAGTACAATGCCCCGGCATATTGGCATGTAAATAAAAACAAAACAAAGCAAAAGGCGATTTTCTGCATTTACGTTATACACAGTATTAAAAGTTACAAAAAAAATCCATTCAAGAATAATGAAAAAACGGTTTATTTATCCATGGCAGATTACTTGCTATCACACTTTAATAAAACTTTTGTGTGGAAATAAACACAGCAGTAACGAAGCAAATTGAACCAGTACTTAAGGGCTGTATCTGAATAGTCTACTTATGCGGCATCGCGTTGGCTCGTGGCGCTGATAGCTGCATTGGCAATCACGTGACCAAGTGTAGATCTGTCCGAATAGTTGCGGACTAGATCGATGCAGTTTTTTCAAGGTCTTGGTAACCATGGATACGAAAGCTACGAGCCATGCGGCGTTGGTGCGGTGTTTGACTGGCAATTGTTTTAGTATTATCGTTTCGTCTGTTGAGCACCGACTTACACAAATTATTCGGTAGGAAGAAGCACTGTGGGCACAAGTGTGTTGCTGTTCAAATAGTTTGATGCAGTCTTCACTATGAAAACCGCGATAAATGTAAAATTATCAATACTGCATCAAGTCAAGTGTACTTGACTATTCGGATACAGCCAAGGATTTCGATAGAAATAAAATGCGTTGAGATCAAACAAACTACACAGCTACCACCTAAACGCAAAATTTCACGGAATAATGTTTACAGACACCAAAATGGCGCAACCATAGATAATAGAGTTATAGAATGGCAACTCCCTGTATTATGGCTAGAACAGGAATTTGAACGCTAAGGTGGTTGAAAGATGAACTAATAGCTATCGATGAGCATTTTAGTGCAAAACTATAATTATAGGTACTGAAAAGTGTTACTAGGTAGTCGCAAATCTTCAAAGAATTATTACATATGATGGTTTTAAAGCAACTTATAAAAAACTGGCAAATGCACAGGAATATAGTTTTTAAATATAGGAATTTAGAGAAAATATCGTATTTCGACAGTAGCGCTAATGTGTTTTCCAGAAAAGTTAACACTGTTTCCCCTTGCCCCTAGAGAGATCACAACCCATGGGTTGATTACATGATAAGATAACATATAAAACAAAAGAAGCAGGAAGAGCAGCGGAGAGTAAAGTAAACAGCAGACAACAGCTAACGCTTGATCAAAGAGCATGCACTAGATATTTCATGTCCCAGTACATCTTAAATCACCGTCTTTATAACCATTTCAAAAATTAATATTGAAACCTAGAAATTCCAGGACTTTTCAAAGACAAGAGTACTTTAAGGACTTTTCCAGGCCTTGAACAGACACACATTAAATTCCAGGTCTTTCAAGGACCATATTAACCCTGTTATATACTGACTACTAATTCCTATAGACTTCTATTAATTATTTATTATGTAAGAGAATTGAATAAATAAATACAAAACTCAAAGAGATGAAGAGACTTATGTTAGGAGTGGGCAAAGCTTTAAAAAACTTTGACTCCACTTTTTTTTTAAATTTCAGCCTTAACAGAAACCAAGTTACCAAAAAGAAATACACCTAATAAGTACTTATTTTCAGTTACATTGAAGTGCTTTCTATAAAATGACAATATCAAGTCTGTAAATTTAATTACATTTTAAAATAATATAATTTCAAAGGAAAAATGGTGCCAAACAGGTATTTAAATGAAACATTGAAAAGAGGATAGAAGGGTAAGGCCTACACACATTTCTATCTTTTGCTGAAGAAGAGAACTGATGTACCCCAAAAAATGTCATTGTTATGTTTTTAAATTGTAAACTTTTGAGCCCTAAAGTTTTCAGTTAAGTGTGTAGGTCTTGCCCTTCTATCTTCTTTTCAATGTTAATAATATAATTCATAAGCTTAGAATTACATTTCTTAAACTCTTTTACAATATAACATTTTGTAAATTATACTGGGTGATTATAATTATAAAAATATACACAATATAAAAAAATTATCAACATAATATAACTATTCATACTTCAATTCAGCTTCAAGGACATTTTATATATCGACCTGGCTTTGTTTCGAATAAAAATCACGGACTTCCGAGCAATCCAACCAACCCAGGAGATTTATATAATATCCACACATAAAACATAGGCCAATAATAATAACAAAATTATGAAAACATCTTTAAATTTAGTTTGGAGACATGGCTGTATGAATGAAAATATGTGGCCATAAGTGTTTCAATAGTCTTTTATGTAGGAGACCCTAATAATAATGGAGTGTCCAGGATATATCAATATTTAGCAACATTTGTGGAAAGATCAGCCAGTACTAACGTACCATTGCCCAGAGGATAATTCATAAGCTTAGAATTACATTTCTTAAACTCTTTTACAATATAACATTTTGTAAATTATACTGGGTGATTATAATTATAAAAATATACACAATATAAAAAAATTATCAACATAATATAACTATTCATACTTCAATTCAGCTTCAAGGACATTTTATATATCGACCTGGCTTTGTTTCGAATAAAAATCACGGACTTCCGAGCAATCCAACCAACCCAGGAGATTTATATAATATCCACACATAAAACATAGGCCAATAATAATAACAAAATTATGAAAACATCTTTAAATTTAGTTTGGAGACATGGCTGTATGAATGAAAATATGTGGCCATAAGTGTTTCAATAGTCTTTTATGTAGGAGACCCTAATAATAATGGAGTGTCCAGGATATATCAATATTTAGCAACATTTGTGGAAAGATCAGCCAGTACTAACGTACCATTGCCCAGAGGATGCTCAAATGTACACTAGAACATCCTTTTTCGTAGATGCTCTTTCCATGTTCAGATGAGACAAGGTGATGATGATAGTAAGTATGAAGGGGTGGAGCCAATGAAGATCTTAACATGGCTGTAGGATAATTAACCAAACTTTGGTGAACATGGAAATTATTCCCCTTTAGAAAGCCTGGAATGGATCCCAAGACTTTTAGGCCCGATTATTATCCCATGAGGCCGGTTTCGAGAACATAATAATTGTATGTTAAAAAGAAAATAGGGTTCTTATCAAAGATATTTATAAGGCCTTCCTTTTTTATCAGATACATTAATTTATGCTTTATTTCTCCCCAGTAATTTAAGTTTACAACAGACTCCCGACCATCCGAGTTATTGAAAAGAGGAATTTTATTTAACAAAATCTCAAAAATCAAAGATTAAATTTAATGGTAAATCTTATCTTCCATCCCATCATGAGCTAGGAAGAGCAGATAACATCAAGTGAGGAGAATATCGGAAGGAAATAAAGGAGCAAGAATGGGGGAAGGACAAAGGAAGACTGAGGCATTTTAATAAACTGACACAGGATGGAAACGGTTAATGACGATGATTTACAAAAATTAACATTTCCTTATCCAACAGGTGTACTTATAAAAATATTTTGTGATGTTTGTTTTCAAGAGGAGCTGAAACTTTTGTTTTCTCACATAAGTGACCAATGCGCTGTATCTCGTCCGCCTGCGCATACACCCGCTTGACACGCCAAAGTGTGTCATTTAGGGAACCAGAAAACAAGATTAACGACGAAACTTTGGAACACCACAATTTTGCTCAAAAGCCTAATTCACATGTAGCCAAAATATAAAGATAAAAAAATTTACTAACAGAGGCACACATAAAATGCAAACTGGATAGCTCGCAGATGAATAATCTCTGTTAGGAATATTGCTTTCCACAACTATTCTCGTGTGTTTAAACTGGTAAAGAGGGAAGAATTCCATGTGTGCAATCATGTGTTTTAAAATCTATCTGCTACTAGAGATATTATGATCATTTTAGTGAGTTATTTGTGGTTGATATTTTAAATGATCATGCACTAGAGAGCTAATAATTAATTTTGAATAAATTACTGTAGATTTCAAAGATTGATATGAAAACATTTTCAAAAAAGGGATGAATAGAAACCAAATCTAACTAAACACCTAATTTGTGAGTTTGTAAAAATATATTAAAACTGTATCCGACACATTAGCTCAGTCAATAGCGTGTTTGCCTACTAAACTAAGGATCCCTGGTTTGATTCTTGCCATAACCGAAAAATTTATCATCGGTGAAATATGGGTTTACCCTTTCACAGCGATAAATTAACAACTGGGGACTGGATGTTGTGCTTTTTCTGGTCTTAAGTTAGATAATAAGCTATATTAAACTACAATAGGCCTAGGAGAAAGCCGGTAGTGGAAAATGTATGGCTTGAATAGCCTGTTTGTAGGATGCAATGGAATTGTTTTTTTAATTTCCAAACATTTATTTTTAATCATGTTGTATGATTAAAGCCGTTTCACTGATCTTAGTTCCAATAGTTTTTTAAAGAATAATACAGCACGATGAGATGTCTGGTGTGAGCTGTAATATTTACCTAAGTTAAGTATACGTTGAGGTGAGACAGGCTCTTAATTGTACTTATTGATTTTCCGCAACACCGCCTTGAGAAGATTTAACTTGGTTGTTCAAATTTATCCCCGAATTCAAATACGAAGGATTATTATTTTTTCCGTGGTCTAAGGATAACAGAGCCGAAGCTTTTTCTGGTTGGGATTCAGACTGCTGATCTAAGAAATGTGTCATATGAGACTCCCCCGTGGAGGAGTGTGGCGTCAACGGGGATTTTACAGAATTTCTCGAATGGTGAGTGTTATTCAAAAACGAGATTTCATTATTTTTACTAACAGCGGTCATCTGACATTGATATGATGAGACATCCTGGGGCTTGGTAATCAAAGCTACAGGGTTCGAATAGTCATGGTTTTTACCGGGCAAGGGGCCAGTCATACTAGATATATTATTGTTTTTATTCGAGAAAAACTGATGAGATTGATAGAGAGATTTATCCTGAGTTTGTGATGTCATAGGTGGCAAAAAATTTGCTCTTTCTTCTTTTGATTGTAAATGAGAGTTATGAAATTGCATTTCCTGACTATTCAAACACTTTTGATTGACTGAGAAGCTTAATTTTTCGCTGTTATTATTATTAATACTATTACTACCGTGCAAAGATAACGGAATCTGATACATGCGAGAGTTTTGAAAATATTCCTCGGCTTGTCCCGAGGTCTCTTTTGTTTTGTGGGGGGAAATGGCTGAAAACTTGGAGGACTTTTCTTCACCACCCCCTAAAGGATTGTTGTTCATCCCCGGGAATCCCTGAGAGGGGGTTGGTGGCGGATAAAGGTCTGGGTGCTGCTGGCCTTGACTCTTGGGGCTGCCATTTGTCGCCGCGGAGGAACAGACAAGCTCGTGGAAACTCATGAGGTGGCGCTTGAGGTACAGCTTTGTCTTGAAAGGTTTGTTACAGAGTGGGCATGCCACCGTCTGGGGGTTATGGATGAGGCGAACGTGCTGGCGGAGGTTAGACAGGTTACTGTACATGCGGAAGCAGATGGGGCAAGGCCGTGGGTCCAGCGAATGCAGTTTGCGAAGGTCCGCTGCAACAACACAAGAGATTAAAACGCGTCAGTCGGCTTGCTATATAGGAAACACTTTCTACTTTTGAACTTCTCTTTAAAGAAAACCTCTTCAACCCTATTTGAGGTATATTCGATTATATGTGAAAGAAGGTAAACGAAAGAGGGTTAGAAACACAGAGAAGTAAACAAACACAATATGGATTTTTTTAATGAAAATAAGAAACCAGTTCACACTATACACTGCTGCTAATGAATAAAGTGGTAATCGCTGCCTTTGAAGAAAATCAATCGCCAAATTGCTCGATCTAGATTTCATTCTATTGGAACTCATCAGGAGGAAGAGAGAAAATCACAACGCAATTTTTTAAAAAAGGATACCAAAAAACATTATATTGAGAAAGATGTAATTAGTGGATAAAATAACAGAATGTACCTCAAATAGTTAAAAACCGTAAAGAAAATAAAGATGATTATTTGGTTGTTTTATGTTTTAATCACTAATAAAAAATTACCATAGAATATAAATAAACATTTTTGTAATCATTCAATTTATATTTTTAGAATATGGATACATAAGAATCTTCTAGAGGCGGCATATGTTTGAATCAGATAAATAAATGTAGCTTGTGAATTAATTTTTGTGCACTGTAAATGAAGCATGTTATCCATGTTATAAATCCCCCTCTCTTTAGCAGACCTTCAACAAACTGTGAGATTCACCGGACCCTTTCTGCAATAGAATAAGAACAAACAAACATCTTACCTTGGGAGGATTCTTGAGAAATATCCGACATGAAGTTCTGAGCAGATGTGCCGGGCAGCACATCCATCCCACCTAGAAATCAATGTGATCATCAAGGAAACACTCGGAAAGAAATTACTAGTTTCTTAAACATTCCTTTCTCGTTTATTTTAAAAGAATGTTGCCACTATTTTCTTAAAACCAAACTCCCTTTGTTTTCCAGAGGGAATCTCCATTTTTCCGGAAAAATGTATTAAGTAGTTTATGGGAAATGATAAAGGCGTTTGAAGGTAACTTTATAAATGTGAAGTTTAGTCGAAGAGAACCTTAAAAGTGAAGCAGAGATGAAGTCCAGGATGAGATTTTTGTTGCTGTTCCATAACATAAATTTTAGTTTTTAAAATATCCATTAAGTGCATTAAGGTTTAGTGAAAAAAACACTATTGTTTTTAGCATCGCATCTTACTACCCATTCGGATGAGCTTATATACTAATTATGCTAATTGTTAGGGATGATGAAGGTTTAATCTAAAGAAAGTGTACCAGCATGTGTGGAAATAAAAAGAGTGAGAGAAAACATTTTTAAAAAAACACCCTTATTAGAGCTGACCGGGATCGAACCACAATCTCCCCATCAAAGACAGTCCAGTCTATTGCTGGAGTAGTGTGTTAGGTCATGTGGCCACAAAAGTGGGTCACACTATATTATTTACACACATACATACCCAATCATGTTGTTCCCTTAGGAGTAGGCAAGAAACTGTGCATATAGCTAATAAAAACAACTCCGTTCTTAATCCACCCTCACTAACTTTCTCCACACTTCCTTATCCTTGCATACGCACTTCATTTAAAAAATATTCATACACCGAGTCATACATGTTCTTTTATTAAGTGTTTAATGTTTCTGTTTTTCACACATTTGTCTACAACATTTAGCCACGTCTCACAAGGCCTACCCCTTCCTTCCCCTCCCTTCTTCTAGATTCATCTATTTAGGTGACCTGGCGGTCTAGGGGGTAAGGTGTCAGACTTCTATGCTGGTGGCTGGGGTTCAATCCTCGGTCCCGGCAAAGATTTATCTGATTACCAAACCCTTCCTTCACCTCTGACAAGACATATTGTGAATGTGAGGAATGCCAGGTCTCCACCGTGGTTCGGATCCCACGTTAAACTGTAGGTCCTCCATTTCATCTCACAATCACCCTACCATTACACATTAGCGTAAGTGCGAATAACCCGAACGGGTAGTAAGACGCGGTGCTAATAATAATAATAATAATTCATCTATTTACTTTGACCCTCGATTCACACTCATTCTCTCAACACGTCCAAACCAATATAAAACGCCTCTTCCAATTGGATTCTTTTTCAAACCAAACCCCTTCAGCATACATTCATTAATGACTCTGTATATATCTGAATGTATATATTCTTATGTTATAAAAGTAATTTAATCCTATGGTTATTTTTTGTAGGTTTTTTGTATATTTATCATCGCATTTTACTACCTGTTCAGGTTATATGCATATAATATGATAATTACTCTGATGTGGAGTGGTGTAGCTAACATTATGAAGAAGGGGAGAGTGAAATTATAGATGCAGATGTATGTTTTATCTTAAATCTCCTTATATATTAGCGCCAGCTGACTGTTTAGCTGATATATTTATTACCAAATTGTGTGCAGAAGACACAATAGATTTTACTACGGTACGCTCAATAAGATTTATATAAAGTACAGGTGAGGTGGATAAAAACATATAAAAGGAACAAACACAATATGGCTTTTAATATGAAAATAAGAACCCATTTCAAACTTTACAATGCTGCCAGTAGACAAAGAGGTATTCCAACTACCTCATAAAGCAAAAATATATTATCCTTATAAAAATATATTATATATATATATATATTCACATCTATTTCCTACGTTTATCCTTTATGTTATTCCTTTTACATGTTCTTATGTAAGTGTCCTACCATTCTTTACATATTTCCTTTATTTCCATTTTTTGTTTTTTTGTTCCCTCTTTTATAGGAAGTTGTGTTTCGCGTTTCACACTCCCTCCTGATGAGTTCTGATATATAGAAACCTAAGTCGATGGATCGGGCGGTCACGATCGAATTTCTTCAAGAAGTAGCCATTACTTCTTTGTCCAGTGGCGGCAGTGTAAAGTGGGAGCTGTGGTCTTCTTTTCATTGTAAACGCCACATTGTGTTTGTTCTCTTTAATGTGTTTTTATCCGCCTTCCCTGTAACTTCTTTCAAATATAATACTTATACAAATACTAGTATTACTGTAACTCACTTATATATTAATTTTTGTACATGAAATATTAAATATATATATAGTGAGTTATATTGTATTTGTACATATGATGCAACTGAATATTTGACTTAGCTTAGTGTATGTCTTCACAAATGTGTAATCAATATATCTTAGGTAAATGTTTTTTTATCTCAGGTAGAAGGGAAAGGTATTTCAAGGCTGAACAATAATCTTTTCAAGTACTAACCAAGCCTCATTCCCTTTGGTCATCTGCAATAGCCCAATCCCCCTCATCTTTGTCAGCGGTATTTAAAGACTCAATGAGACTAGCTTCTTCTCGAGGTTAATGGCGGTAGGGAAAGAGTTATGAGAATCTTAAAGTAATGATAACTAAACTAGAAAATTATTTTGTTTTGCAAAGTGTTATAAGTCTCAATAAGGAAAGTGAAATAGAAAAATAATATGTCCCTCGTGAAAGAAGTACTTTTGATGGCTTTTTCAGTTTGGCTATTGTTTTTAAGCTTACAATAGTATATAAGCATTTGCTATTTATTCCTCCTAATTAATCTTCCACAAGGTTTGGAGACCATCCCATTGTCTTACTGGACACTATGCCCCTGCTAATGGAGTAGGGGTGAAGAAGGAAGACTTTTAGAGGTAATGTACTTGCAATTGCATGGAAGGAAAGTGGAAAAACATTTAGTAAAGCCACCCTCAGTAGACTTAACCAGGATTCAAACCTCGATCACCCCATCATCAGGAGGCCAGCCAAACAGTGATACCTAAGACCATTCGACCACCAAAGCAGGTCTTAAGAGGTGTTCAAATACTCTTTAGTAGCCGTTATTTGTCCAAATATGTA
Organism: Timema poppense; assembly: GCA_902141375.1. NCBI lineage: Eukaryota > Metazoa > Arthropoda > Insecta > Phasmatodea > Timematidae > Timema > Timema poppense. The sequence goes on from CABFOV010002407.1 coordinate 30,198, forward strand.
ATATATAGCTTGAATAAAGAAGTAGTGGTTACTGCTTGGAAAACTGAGGTTTATGGCCAGTTGGATTCGTTGTGCTGATCACATGATACCCTCTATCCGCAAATGTTGGCACTATCTTCGCCAACATGCGACAGCCACTCAGACGATATAGCTCTCTTGCGGGATGACACCGTGTATACAGAGGGTGTATTTCAAAAAGATGTCAAATATTCTAGGGCTGTATTCCCATTGACCAAACATTACTAAAAGTTCATATAAACATAGGTCTAGAAACGCTTAGTATTAGAGATATCAATTTTTTCTTCGAAGATGGATTGGTAGCCTACTCAATTACCAGATTTGAACTCTATGTATTTTTATCTCTGGGGACATTTAAAGACCATTATTTACGCAAATCCTGTGCCAGATTTTGACATTTTTGGGAGTTAGTATCGTAAATGGATGTGAACAAATACGAAACACTCCAGGTGTATAAAACAAAGTACAACCAAGTATAGAACACAGGTTCAGTGCGTGCATCAAAGGACACCATTTTGAACAATGCTTGTAACAAAATGATTTGTATAATTTTTTTTTCTTCCTCCTTTGAAAGGTTTTGAAAATGCGAAGGTTATTGCGGGTGTTCAGGTCGAAGCAAAGGAGATTTAGCCTTAGTCTCTCACCACTAAGAATGGAATTTTTAAGTGATCATAAAAGTGACTAGCGTGAGGTTTATAAGTGGACTAGGTTTGGTTTAGAAGTGGATGATTGACATTGATGGGTAAAATATATTTCTATTTGTGACAGCTATAAGTTATCCAGAGTACAGGGAGTACAAGATAAGTTGAAGAAGCAAGGCTGAAATGTTATGGTTATGTAAAAAAAAAAAATCCATGGCGTTAGCCTTAAATCAAGCCATATCGACCGAGCGGCCGCCGTCATTTTGGGTAATAATGCCAACAATTGTGGATATAGAGGGTGTCATGTGGTCAACACGACAATCCTTCTGACCACTAATCTAAGTTTTCTGGATCAGAGCTTCAACTTTTTCGTTCAAGCTGCTCCTCAATAAAATGAGTTGACCTTGTCACAGACCACTGCTTGATAAAAAAAAACTATGGGATATGGGGATTGAACCCAGAACCTCTGGTTCTGTAGCCAATAGCTATGTGATTACGATGGAAAAGGAGAAAATATCAAAGAAAATTATGGAGATGAAGTATGAAGGGAAAAGACTGCAAGGTAGACCAAGAAAGAGACAGGAAGAGCAGATAACAGAATGTGAGCAAATGAGAGTAGAAGAATGGAAGCGATTAAAGCAGGAAGAATGATGAAAGGACGGAGAGAGATGGAGGCATTTTACTAAACGGACACGTTTAATCATAACATGACCAAAATTCAACTTACCGATTACAGCAGTGTTTCAGATACAGTGGTAATGTCTTCAAGATCAAGGACTAGGATCAAGACATTTTTACAACTATGCACATTTCTTCAAAATTTACACAACATTTCTACAGCAACAAGTTTGCCCAAAATATAATAGCATGAGATACAGACATGAATATTTTTTATACAGGATGATCCAAAAGTGACGCAACCCAAAGAGAAAGCTTATATTTTGTGTCATCAATTCAGAATATTGTTTATTTATTCGGCCCGTGTGATTAGGGGAAACTATGCACAAACGATTGTTGGCATTTCATGTACGAGTTTGCCTTAAAATAATGTCCCAAAATGAATACTCGCTCTGCTCATGAAAGATTCATCTTACGTTTTCAAAATGCTGTAACTCAACTGGCTAGACCTAGTTTATGTCTGAGGGTCCCACGACCCGCACAACACCCAGCCAACATTACAATGTTGCCAAACATATAAACAACATGTTCATTTTCCATGTTTTTCTGCGGGAAATATCCTTAGGAAAACAGGGTTGCGCAACTTTTGGATCACCATGTATTATTTACACACCGCGCTTTACTATCTGTTTTGGTTATGTGCTTATGTATTAATCATGTTAATGATTTTAAATATTTGAAAGGTTATATTTAGAGGAAGTATACCCACATTTACATGGCAGTAGAGTGGAAAACCTTTATGTAAGATCCACACTCATTAAAACCGACCGAGATTCGAACCTCAGATCTCATCATTGGTGGTCTAGCCTACTGCGAAAGTAGCACACTAAACCATGCAGCCACTAATGTGTGTGACATAACTATTTAAAATTACCTTATCAAAACAGTATTTCCCCAAAGCAACTAATCATAAAAAAAAATCACCTACATTTTGAGAGCTGTTGCCCAGAAACTATAAAATGGTGTCTACTAAACTTGACCAATGAAATTCCCGACCTTTTCCCTGATTTCCCCTGATCATTTCCTAAAATTCCCGACTAAAAAAAGTATGTCACATCCTTTTAACTCGCCCCCCCTCCCCTCCTTCGTTTTTCTATTATTATTATTATTTTTATAATAATAAGTTTTAAAATTAAAATTAAAATTGTTTACTAGGAATTAAAAATATATTACACAGCTAAAGCAAAAAAATGACATAATTTATGGATTATTGTATTTCATATTTTGAGTAAAATATCATTTTCCCGGATTTTTATTGTGATTTACCAAATTCCCGACTTATTCCCGATTTTTTTCCAGATCACTTCAAATTCCCGGCTAATTCCCGTTTTCCTTGATTTTCCCGGATGGTAGACACCCTGTATAAGAAATCCCTTTTTATTGTTCGCACAGCAAGCAGATACCCCCAATTGTGGGTAGGTGGACTAAAGCCCCAATCTCATCAGGTTTTTGCTATCCTGTGACAAGGTCAGAGTTCGGATAATAGCTGGGTGTACTCAAGTTGGTTTTACAAAATGGTTTTCCATTTGGTCTCCACACAAATGTGTGTACATTTCCTCTCAATTCTAACTTGCTCATCCAAACATAATATACCCTTTAATGATGATTTGGATATGTTCAACATTAAAATAATATTTATTATTATTATTATTTAGCACCATGTCTTACTACCAATTTGGGTTATATGCTTAAGTACTAATTATGCTAATGAGTTAGGAATTGGGAAGGTTAAATTTAGAGAAAGTGAACCCACATTTGTGTGGAGGGAGAATGGAAAACAATTTAGGAAAAACCACCCCAAGTTCATCCGACCGAGATTTGAACCTCAATCTCCCCGTCCTCGGCATTCTNTCAACATGAAACTAGTGTGTTAGCTAACTACGCCCCCGAGGCGGGTAACATGAAAACTAAAAGATTCGGTTGTCCATTTAGGTCAGGAGTGTAAAACTCGTTTGATTTTAGGGGCGACATAGAAATTTATAAACTACTTAGACGGCCACATAAGGTATAAAAAAAGACGAATATTTTACAACTTAGTGACTTTTCACCACAAAAAGAAAATTAAGACATAAACTAACCTCTATATTTTTCCTCGTGAATTCTACAATTTTTACCAGGCATTCTTTAAGGAATAATTCGACCATCTGTGAAAAGTTTTGAATATGATAGCATTAAATTAAACATTTCCAAATGTTGTAACTACAGCTCCGATAGAAAGAAAAATGGGGCCACATTGTGTGTTGGTTCAACAAAAGGACAGATGGCCGCCGCATAGAGGGCTTGGGCCAAATACAGCCCATAAGTTTGGCACTTTTTATTTAGTTGTCCTACTTCTCTAAGCTCAAAACCCATAGAAATGGAGCAAACCAAAACAGTGCAAATTTTTCTTTATCACCGCATTTCACTACTTGTTCAGGTTATATACATATATTATAATTACTCTAATGGTTTATGAATGACGAAGGAAGCATTTTAGAGGTAATTTACCCGCATTTGTGCGGAAACAAAGTTGGAAACCATTTAATAAAAATCACCCTTGATAGACCTGATTGGGAATAAAACCTCGATCTACTCATTATCATCAGGTCAGTCTATCACGAGAGTAACGCCTAAGACCATTACCATCTTACATACGCCTAAATAAAGTTCCACCCTTACTGTATAAAATAACAATGATGTTCTTATTTCTTAGGGTTTAAAATTAAGTCTTATCATGTCGTAGACTTACGATTTTGAAACACCTTCCCCCTCTCAAAAAAAAAAATCCTCTTATGCTCATGGTATAAGCCCCTTTATTGGTTTTCCTATCCATCTTTAATATACTTTCTTTCTTATACTTATAGCAAAACTTTCTTTTTTTGAACAAAACCTAAGGATAATTAACACACCACAAAGGGAATTATTTTATCTCGACACAAGTTTTATGAAGCTTGCGTGGAATTACATGATCAATTCCTCAAGCAAACTCGAATCTCTAGCTGTCAATTACATAGTTGGGCTATAATTTTATAATAAAGGAAATTGATGAAACTAAAGAAAAAGAAAAAATAAACTGCTTAGAGTAAATTTGATGAAGAAAGCCCACCTAGGGAAAGAGGACAAATGTGAGAAGAATCCAATGCACGAAGGTGACACCAATGTACACATAAAATCCACCAATCACCAACAATACCTCCACTACCATAGCAGCCATCCTTCATACACAAAAAGGGCTCTACCATTCAGTCTTAGCACCCGAGCCAAACGGATATGTTCAGAACCCAACGATTTAACTGAATATTGTAAACAACTCTCCACAGCTTTCCAAAATAGAGGTTATCCCAAGACTTTAATACACAACTAAATCTCCAGAGCACTCTCCAGGAATGGCTATGACCCTCCAGAAACAAATGAGGACATCCCTCTCACAACACAATCCCAGCCTGGTCTACAACTTATCAAAACCATCCTTAAAAAAGTTGTTACAAATTCCTAAGCCGTTTCACCCAGACCCAAAACTTTCTTAGTTCCCCCCCAAGAGTCACTTCCAAACAGCCACCCAAACTTCCTGACCCCAAGAGAATCTGAGAATAAAAACCGAATACCAAAGGTTCATAACCCTGTGGTAGCACCCGTTGCAGCACATGTGGAATCCATCTACCAGCTACATCCTTCAACAACAGAGTTACCAAATTGGAATACAAGATCCCTGGTTATTACAATTGCAAAACCAATAACTTGATTTATCAACTACAGTGCAAATCATGTGATGCAGAATATATAGGCCTCACTACAGGTTCTCTCAGAGAGCAAACGAACAATTATTGTTTTGACACAAACCACAAAGATCCAGACAAGCCTGTACCCATCCATGCCGGTACCCACAACCAGGACTTTCAAACCTGCTACACCACCAAAATATTAAGAGCATTTCCCAAACAGTGCAACAGTTCTCAACTTAGACAGTGGGAACTGGCCCACCAATGGATTACCAAATCAAGATTACCACCAGGCCTCAACAGGAGATAGTTTCTTTCTTTTTATAAGATTAACATTTTTCAAATTATTATTATTTTTTTCGATTTTATTTTTAAATAGGTCTATATAATCCACATTTTTCCTATTTCCTTAGGTAGACTTTCTTCATCAAATTTACTCTTAGCAGTTTATTTTTCCTTTTTCTTTAGTTTTATCAATTTACTTTATTATAAAATAGTTGGGCTATGGATAGACACTTTTAATTATTTTATTTTTATCACCACATCATATTAACTGTTTTGAGTAAAATGCACATTAACTTATTACGGTAATGTGTTATAAATGGGGAAGGTTGAATTTTGTTCAAGTGTATCATCATTTGCATTTAGGGAAAGTGGAAAACCATTTAGGAAAAAATAAACTTGATACACCCGACCGGGATTCAAACTCTAATCTCCCCTCATCAGTAGTCCAGTCTATTGCAAGAGTGATGTCTTAGACCATGAATCCACACCACATAATCGGCTAATTTTTGTCAAGTTTAGAGAAAACTTGAACATAATTGTGAACGACAGAAGAAGTGGTAATTTAAACATGTTTAGTCACATTCCAAACAAATTTTCTGACTAGAATATACTATCTTTGATAAATCAATAAATACAACAGATTTAAGAAAGAAATTAAATGTATAAACATCAGTTGGAACTTTCATGGATATTTCCCAGGCAAGTCAAAATTTTCCATTTTTCAGAGAGAACCATCAATTTTTACCATAGTAGATTACTCTCTAAGAAACTTCGTGGCCCACAAAAAATAAAAGCCCTGCGGCCTACGCGCCGCCAGTTGGAAACCTCTATCCTATCTTACCGTTTGACTATCGAAGTGGTTCACATCTTTATCCAAATTAAAGAGGTTAAGATGAGAGCAATAGAGATTGAAGGAAATATGCTCACATTTGTGTGGAAAGAAAGTAGGAAACAATTTATCATAAAGAGCCCTCATTACAACCATTTGAGATTCAAACTTATTAATTAAGCTCATCACCAGAAAACTAGACTGGGCTATCTCGAGCTCAGTGCCCACTGATTATTATTATTAGCAATGCATCTTACTACTCTTTCAGGTTATATACACTAATGTGTAATGGTAGGGTGATTGTGAGATGAAATGAAGGACCTACAGTTTAACGTGGAATCCGAACCACGGTGGAGACCTGGCATTCCCCACATTCACAAGATGTCTTGTCAGAGGTGAAGGAAGGGTTTGATAATCAGATAAATCTGTGCCGGGACCGAGGATTGAACCCCGGACTCAGAGCACACAAGTCCAACACCTTACCCCTAGACCGCCAGGTCACCAATGCCCACTGATCATCATCCTCATTTTCATAATCATCATTATCATTTGTTGTCGGTGACCTGGCGGTCTAGGGGTCAGGTGTCAGACTTCTATGCTGGCGGCCGGGGTTCAATCCTCGGTCCCGGCATAGATTTATCTGATTACCAAACCCTTCCTTCACCTCTGACAAGACATCTTGTGAATGTGGGGAATGCCAGTCCTCCACCGTGGTTCCGATTCCACGTTAAACTGTAGGTCCTCCATTTCATCTCACAATCACCCTACCACTACACATTAGCGTAAGAGTGTATAACCCTAACGGGTAGCAAGACGCGGTGCTAATAATAATAATAATAATAATAATAATAATCATTTGTTGCCAACCTGTGGCCGGGTAACTTTAGTGAAATGCCTCCATCTTCCTCTATACTCACATCATTCCTCCTCCTTTAATTGCTTCCATTCTTTTCCTCTCACTGGCACACTTTGTGTTATCTACTCCTTCCATCTCTTTCTTGGTCTCCCTTGCAGTCTTTTTTCCTAAATATGTACTTCCTCTGCATCATTCTCTTTGGTATTGTCTCCTAATCTATCCTCATTACACGCCGATACCATCTCAGTCTTGCTTCCTCTACTATCTCATGTACCCCAACTCTTACTCGGACAACTTCATTCCTAAACCCGTTTCTCCTCGTGACAGCCGACTCGCTCTCCATGGTGTCCGCCCTCATGGTCTCTCTTGCATTCAATATCCAGGTTTCTGGTGCATATATGTTACATCAGTTCAAAGTACCCGCAGATGTAAGTAACTATTAATTTCAAACAATAGGTAAAACATGATTGTGAAGACAAGGTAAGGTCTAGATTCTCACCGTGTAACGAAGATAACGAGTTGTTAGTGTCCATCGAATTTTCCAGTCCGAGGAACGAGCTAGTTACTCCTCCGTTGTCAGCCTTACACTCTCCATCACTTGCGTAGTCTGGTATCTCAAGTTTCGGCTACAAACAATTTGATTCATGGTATTAAATTATCGTGTTAGGGATATTTCAGCACTTTTGGTTGGTCCTTATAATTCTTTAAAACCCCCAAGGATATTCAAGATTTAATATATTTTTAAGATTTGTTTAAAAATGAGGTGGCTCAATGGCTAAATAATTTTATAATAAAGGAAAATGATAAAATCTAAAGAAAAAGGAAATATAAACTATTAAGAGTAAATTTGATGAAGAAAGACTACCTAGGGAAAGAGGAAAAATGTGGGAAAAATCCAATACACAGAAAGGAAGAATGTGTCTCCTTTGTGTACTGGATTCTTCTCATATTTTTCCTCTTTCCCTATTTGGACTTTCTTTATCAAATTTACTCTTAGTAGTTTATTTTTCCTTTTTCTTTAGTTTAATCGATTTCTTTTATTATCAAATAATATTTTAAGATTAGAGATTTTTTTTTTAAATCTAAATTTATTTTATGATATTATTTTACTTTTTGGTGATTTATCCCAACATATTATTTATAAAAGAAACCTGACAAAAAGTCCTCAGTTACATTTATTTACCAGCTAAATAAGAATTTACATTATAGTTCAAGATGGAACACTCAAAATTTTCAATTCCTCGAATTATCTGGTTTTCGAAAGATTCAATATTCATAGAAAACTCAAAAAAGTATCTCAAATACAATTTATGAAGACCTTAACATGATATAATAATTTTAAGTCATTGGTAAAAGGAATTATATAAAGACTTATGAGGTTAGAAGGATAACCAAATCACAAAAAAAGGACAAAATTGTATTGATTTTATTGATTCACTAAAAAATTTCTCAATTTGTTGTTTATGATATAATAGACATGACAAATAAAATAAAAAAATCCAAATTCAAGATTCAGATTCGTAAAATAGTGGATTCGACCCAATTTTACTGATAATGTAGTCCCAGGAGAAATACCCTTAACCTTATCAACAGGAATTTAGTACAATATTAATGAGTGTGACTTTTTTACATCCATTTCTGTTTCCCCTCTGTGGCCCAGGTCAGTTTTTTATTCTTCCGCTGCCTGTCATAGTAGCTTAATATGGCTTATAATGTAACTTAAAGACTAGGACAGGCACAACATCCAGTCCCCAGCCGTTAATTTATCACTGTGAGAAGGTCAATCCTTATTTCCCCAATTATAAATTTTTCGGCCATGCCAGGAATCGAACCCGGGACCCTTTAGCTGGTAGAGTGACACGCTACCGACTGAGTTAAGGTGTAATGAGTGTGAGTGAACATTGTTTTTTTTCACCATGTCTCACGACCTTTGGGGTTATACACATATGCACTCAATATGCTAATGTGTTAGAGCTCAAAAAGGTTGAGTTTAAAGAAAGTGTACCCACATTTGCATGGAGGCATATTAGAAGATAATTTAGGGGAAACCATCCTCAGCCCACACAAGTGTGATTTGAACCTTGATGTTCCTGTAGTGTGAAACTGGCACCTTACACCGTTTGACCACTGAAGCAGGTGTTAATTGATCTTTCTCCTACTGCTCTAATAACTGTGTTTGCGTTAAATTAAATATATTTTGATGTAACAAGAAACTATCCCTGGATTCAGACTTGCAATATAACTTCAAATTGAATACCTTTATTTGGCGAGCACACAGATTAACTGTAAAGTTTATTTAGTCTGGCTTTCCGGTGTTGAGGAAAGTCAAATCCTAGCAGAGCGTAGTAAGTATATTTTGTTATATTTTTTTATAGTTGGGCCAGATCCATTATTTTACGAAATTCAAATTTTCGATTAACTTTTAAATCCTTAATATCAAAGTCGAATCTTGGAAAAAATTATGAACATAAGAGGAAATTTAAATATTAAAGAATATAAAATACAACTAGGTATCAAATGTTAACATTCTTTCTTATCATACATTCATTACAACATTCATACATTCAGTTAAGTGTTAAATTACTGGTCTGAGGCCTGGTTGTTAAGTTCATCATATCATTTTAATTGGTTCTGAACAACCAATAAGCAGTATCAGAGTTCTAAGACAAATTTCACTTGAAAATTTGATAATTATTTTTTTAAGGATATGAGTCTTTAATCTGAAAATTTTTCTCGAATCCTCGAATATCCCTAAGGATTGAAGGGATTTGAGGGCCCATCCCTAATTTTAATCTCATGTTTATTAATTTTTAATCGAGTGATCCATCTATTCAACCCTCCATCCAATATTACTAAATATGGCAACTTAGTTATTTGGCAACACTGCATGTTTATTTAAGTTACTCTCCAACTATTTCAAACAGACCCTGTAGCTACCAATTTTTTTTATCTGCGTTTTTCTGTATTTCTAAATTTTTAAAGTAAATAATGCTGACAATTTGAAAATCATGTGTCTTTTTTTTATCATCATGCTTTACTACAAGTTTTGGTTGAACGCATATATATTAATTAAACTAATGTGTTAGGTATGAATAAAGGATGAATTTAGAATAAATGTACCCATATTTGTGTGAAAGAAGATTGTAAAGCTATTCAGGAAAAAAACCCAACCTCAGTTGAGCAGGTCGAGATTTAAACCATGACTTTATAAATATAAAACCAGACTAGATGGACCAAATTTGATTCATGTACCCACTAATATGGGTGTAAGCATAATATTTGAAACAAATAATACAAACGGATAGTAAAGAAAATATAACTTTACAAGTTATCAGCTATAAAATACATTTAAAAAGTGACTTTTGAAATTTAATTTCATGCCTGCTGAACACAT
>CABFOV010002407.1:41765-69379 GCA_902141375.1 Timema poppense
TATTATTAGCACCACGTCTTACTACCCGTTCAGGTTATATGCACTTACACTAATGTGTAATGGTAGGGTGATTGTGAGATGAAATGGAGGACCTACAGTTTAACGTGGAATCCGAACCACGGTGGAGGCCTGGCATTCCCCACATTCACAAGATGTCTTGTCAGAGGTGAAGGAAGGGTTTGGTAATTAGATAAATCTGTGCCGGGACCGAGGATTGAACCCCGGCCGTCCGCGTGAAAGTTATTAGTTAATATATTGCTTCACACTTTGGTACCAGCCAGTTGTGAATTATTTAACAATACCTTATTGTTCTAGTGTTCTTTTGAGAATCACACATGGCCATTTTGTTAAGTAATAGTTTCAATGTATACCTTTATTCAATTCTTCCAAACAATTGGCCCTGATTTTAAATAATATTATGACTAACACATTTTTATTACGGGGTTGGAACAGGATTAAACTTGTGAATGTTTAGGAATCAGAATCAAAACTCCAAAAATAAAGGTTAAGATTTAAGAATCTAAATTAAGAAAAACAGAAATTGTAATGAAATAGATTTTAATTTAGTAACAATTTAAATCAAAAGTTCCCATTTTCAATATATTTCAAATTAATGATAATAGTTTCATAACATAAAACTATAGCTTCGAAAACACTATATCTCTCCCTCGCTTCTCGAACAAGTGGAACATGGTGAAACTAAAGAAAGAAAGACAAAAAGAACATATTGGAATGATTTTTTCTGAAAATATACTCAAAAAGAAGGCTCTTCTCTTCAGTCGTTCCATAACCTTACAAAGAAACGAGCCGTGTCTCATTAATCAAAATTTTCTCTCGTCAAACAACCTTACAAAGGAATGGTCCAGGACGTGTTAAGATGCCGTATCGTGTGTGCTAGTAAAATTATTCTGAATAAGCTGGATTTAAATTAATGAAAAATAATATCAATACCAAACCCATATAATCATCACGACTAACTCCAACCCAGGATTCCCAAAGAAGAGAATCATACAATCCCCTACATTCCCACTTTACTATTTGACACAACAACGAGGACACCCAGAGAAGGACTCCCCAAAGAGCACCAAACATCACTCTTAAACTTGACTCCACAACAAGGACACCCAGAGAAGGACTCCCCTAAAGAGCACTAAACATCGCTCTTAAACTTGACTCCACAACAAGGACACCCAGAGAAGGACTCCCCAAAGAGCACTAAACATCGCTCTTAAACTTGACTCAACAAGGACACCCAGGGAAGGACACCCCAAAGAGCACTAAACATCACTCTTAAACTTGACTCGACAACAAGGACACCCAGAGAAGGACTCCCCAAAGAGCACTAAACATCACTCTTAAACTTGACTCAACAACAAGGACACCCAGAAGAAGGACTCCACAAAGAGCACTAAACATCACTATTAAACTTGACTCAACAACGAGGACACCCAAAGAAGGACTCCCCAAAGAGCACTAAACATCACTCTTAAACTTGACTCAACAACGTGGGACTTAACCAGCGAAAAATATCTCAACAAAAATGTAACATCCCTAAGCAGGTAACAATTTAAGGGTGAGAGTTAAAAGTGATCTACCGGATCAATCACTTGACAATCCACAATGCCCAAAACATCTGCAGACCTGCAGTAAACTCACCCGGTAGAGATGTTTGTGCCTCTGTGGAGCCTCAGTTAGACCCCGTATCTGGAGTGACTCTGCAGTGTGTAAGAACGAGGAAAGTTGGGCCTGCGCCACGTTCACCTCCCCGGCGTACATGAACTCCACCAGCGACTGGAGGTGCGAGAACTCCACGTCCCGCAAGAACAGAATAGGGTGTTTGCACGGATTGCTCTGGAAATAAATATTGAGAAGAATTAACATAACTAGTAACTATTATTGCCTGAATAGTAGTTCTGTGAAAAGTAGTCCTTAATTCCTTCATGTTATTATCATTATTACAGTCTTAAAATTTATCTTTGGAGTTTTTTAATAATCAGTTTATACACAAAGCTAATGATTACTAAATTCAATAATACATTACTAGTACATTATATCAAGATACGGCCGAAGGGAGCGCAAGTATTTGTACAGTTTTTATAGAGTTGAAATTTTTTGGCCACAATAAGTCAAATATTTCTCCAGTAACAACATAGAGATTAGTTTTCCGCACATGCTAATATCAACAAATCTTGAATATCTGTCGAGGGTGTCCTGGAAATTTGTCAAAACTTTTTATCTTTATTTAAAAAGCTTTGACAAAATTCCAGGACACCCTTGACAGATATTCAAGATCTGTTGCTTATAGCATGTGCAGAAAACTAATCTCTATGTTGTTACTGGAGAAATATTTTACTTATTTTGGCCAAAAAAATGTAATGCTATAAAAACTGTAAAATTACTTGTGCTCCCTTCTGCCGCACCTTAATAGAAAATAGCTGTTGTTCACGCAGTTTGAGACGTCAGTCTCCCAATATATGTCAGCATTTAAAGAAAATATACCCTAGGTATTGGATTGATTGCTTGGAATTAAATTAAATTCAAATAAATTGCAATAAGCTAAATTAAAGGAAACGTCTTTTGATCCCCCACTGCAGTTTTCAAAGAACAAACATTAGGATATCTAGACATAGGAAATGCCAAATGGTCAAGTTAAAACAAAACCTTGCTGCGCTAGGTCAATAATTTAAATTAAGTCTGAGTCAATAGTGAAAACGTATAAAATAAAGGCAGGTTAAGGGCAAAGGAATGAAGTTGGAGAAAAGCTTGAAACATCCAAAACAAAGACAAAGGTTTTTGTTGTTGTCATACAACACTACTTTTAATTTTTTGGTGTCTCCTTCCACTTCAAACTTACACTAATGAGACGATAATTGAACAGTACTAGGTAGAATTTGGAGGAAATGTACATGCAGATGTNGTGGAAAATCAATTAAGGAAAAAAAAGACATTCAGTGCAGCTGGTCAGGATTCAAATCTTAACCTCTTCATCAACGTCAAACCTAGTGAGGGGTGACGTCTTAGCCCACATGTCCACTGGTGTGGGTAGCTTTTCTTCAGATTTAAAAAAAAACTAGTACAGTAGAGTCTCTGAAACTCGACATTCCATGTAACTCAACACAGTTGTTGGCGCCAACCATCACAATCCAAGATCATTCCTGTCAGTTTGTTTGTGTAACTCGAGTAAAACAGCCGAGCTGTGGTGTTTTTACAATGGTGTGTTTGTTAGTTTTCCAATTCATTAACGTGTTATTCGAATCAATATAATATTATAATGACAGTTCTGTATTTCTGTATATTACATATATGTACATACATACACCATTATATTAACATGTAATATATTGTATTGTACACATATTACTGTTACTGTACCATACAATACTACAGTACAGTACAGCTGTAACTATAATATTCGATACTGTACTGTGATTCATCCTTGTTTAGTAAACATGACATAGTAAACATCCATCTTATGCAAGTTCATTTGTAAAGCAAGACTTCAATAACTTACACCATCTCAGTCCACATTGGGTCGAGTTCCCCGAGATGCTACAGTACCTACATGCTTTGGTGGTCAAATAATTTAAGACGTTATCCTCCCAATTGACTGGACTTCCAATTACTGGGAGATCGGGGTTTGAATCATGGTCAAGTGTAAGTTGTTTTTTCCTAAATGATTTTCCACTCTTCCTCCATGAAAATTCAGTTAATTATCAACCTTTTCTCCTTCCTAAAACATTAGTGTAGATGGTAGAAGTGCATGCAGCCCAAATAGTTAGTAAAACAGTATGTCAAATAAAAACGCTGCTCAAGACTCACCTTGAAAAGCTCCTTGAAGTAGGGGCTACACGCAGACAGCACAACCTTATGGGCTTTCAGTCTTTGGCCGTCACAGGCCAGCGTCACATCGACGAAATCCTCCTCGTCCCGTAGTGCCTCAAACTGTGACGTGATGTTTGCGTGGAAATTGTTCCAACGCAGACAGAACTGCTGCTCCTCTGCCATGGCGATCACACTCGTGCACCTGGTCATCATTGACACATGGGCCAACACTATTTTATTATTATTATTATTATTATTAGCACCGCGTCTTACTACCCGTTCGGGTTATAAACACTTACGCTAATGTGTAATGGTAGGGTGATTGTGAGATGAAATGGAGGACCTACAGTTTAACGTGGGATCCGAACCACGGTGGAGGCCTGGCATTCCCCACATTCACAAGATGTCTTGTCAGAGGTGAAGGAAGGGTTTGATAATCAGATAAATCTTTGCTGGGACCGAGGATCGAACTCCGGACTCCCAGCACAGAAGTCTGACACCTTACCCCTAGACCACCAGGTCACCCATCAATAATACAAATTTATACATAGTGACAGAATCCTAGCATTGCCACCTTGGGTTGTTGCTTTGGCAAAAATACACTCGTCATATACTTCATTAATTTTATTTATTTATTTAAAAATAATTCTGATAATTAGTTTCCATTTTTTTTAGCATATGATTGATTAACAACTACTTTTAAATTATTAAAATAATAAATGTGCATTATTTATAATAAAAGAACATAAAAACAAAACACTAGGTATTGGGATTCTAGNAAAAGAGATGCGCGGTAAAAGTTTATAAACTGTTTAAAGATTCTACACAAAACTGGTTTGGATAAGTAAATAAGAGTCTAAAAGACAACTACATGGATGACGAGATTATTCATATTCAAATTAGTGGGTTAGTACCATAAAAAAATAAAGTGTGTGTTCGATGAACACCGAACACCCCTCCCCACTTTACCCCCTAGGATTGCTGAGATTAAGGATGATTACATACATACATATACCTTATCACACTGTTCCCTTAAGAGTAGGCAAGAAACTGTGCATATAGCTCAAAAACAACAACTATGTACTTAGTACATCTTCACTAACTTTCTCCACACTTCCCTATCCTTGCATACTCACTTCGGTTCAACAACATCCATATACCGAGTCACACATGGTCTATTATCGTTAAAACTCTTAGTGATTCTTCTTTTCTCACATTCATCTACCACATTTAGACACGCACAACGGTGGTGCAACAAATAATGGGAATGAAGTAAGATAGGTACCTACTGTATTATTATTATTATTAGCACCGCGTCTTACTACCCGTTTGGGTTATACGCACTTACGCTAATGTGTAATGGTAGGGTGATTGTGAGATGAAATGGAGGACCTACAGTTTAACGTGAAATCCGAACCACGGTGGAGGCCTGGCATCCCCCACATTCACAAAATGTCTTGTCAGAGGTGAAGGAAGGGTTTGGTAATCAGATAAATATATGCCGGGACCGAGGATTGAACCCCGGCCGCCAGCACAGAAGTCTGACACCTTACCCCTAGACCGCCAGGTCACCGGGTTTATTACCTACTGTAGGATTTATAATTGCTTACAACCTAGTTTTAAAAAGGCGTATTTTTCTTTTAATAAAAACACTACCCTACCTTTTAAATAAAGTATTATTATTAATCATAATCAACTTGTCAAAGCACTTGACACATATATAATCTTGACTACAGGTAAATCATGGTGGCCACAGAAATTCCTTTTTCAAATTCCCCGACTTTTCCAGGTGTTCCATACCAATTTTTTTATTTTTCCCTGATCAGGTTTTACCCATTTATATAACTGTTGGCCAAATAAGCATGGATCAATCTTCAATGGCAGATATGTTTTAAGTGATATTAATTGTCTGTGGCCTGCACTGGTGAGCACGTTGACAAGGGTGTCAGTCCCAGTGATGGGGAGGTGCATGCTCCAATGCACGTAGTTTGTTAAGATTAACATAGAATGAATCAGAACAGTGGAAATATACAATATTGTTGTTGCTTTAGTTTTTTGTTTATTACCAGGGCCCAGATTTTGATTAACTTATAATTGCCAAAACATGACTTATAAAATGACGCTAAAAACTCTAAATAATGACTAATTCTTTTAAATGCCCTAAAAAATTTGATCGAGATTCTATAACATGATGTCTACTAAACTTGACCAATGAAATCCCCGACTTTTTCCCCGATTTCCCCTTATCATTTCCTAAAATTCCCCACTAAAAAGTATGTCACTTCCTTCTAACTCGCCACCCTCCACCCTCGTTTTTCTATTAATAATTTTGTAAATAATAATAATAAGTTTTAAAATTTGAATTAAAATTGTTTACTAGGAATTAAAAATATATTACACAGCTACAAACAAAAAAAATGACATTATAATTTACTGATTATAGTATTTCATATTTTGAGTAAATTATCATTTTCCCGGATTTTTATTGTGATTTACCTAATTCCCAACTTATTCCCGTTTTTTCCCGAACACTTCAAATTCCTGGCTAATTCCCGTTTTCCCTGATTTTCCCGGATGGTAGACACCCTGTATATTATGATTTATTTATTATACGCATTAGGATTTACATTACACATGTAAGCAAAAGATCTCTCCTGGTCTGTCCATTTCCAGTTTTTCCTTGGTGTGGACTCGTCTGGAATAGAATGACCCGTATACAGTCCCAGGAAATTCTTTAGTTTAACATTGCTCAGTTTCCACATAGAAACCAGAACACCACACAAATCTTTATAAAATGTTAAGGATTTTTCTTGATTCGTGAATGCATTTTGTGCAATTAATAATTGAGAGGTTTTTCTTTTTATCAATATTCTGGATACCACAGACATATTTGTTGAGACTGTTATGCTTTTGAATAGTTATATCTTTTATCTGATGCCAGCCACTATCACTTCAAAATATTTTACAGAAAAGTATTTCACTCTCTGTAGAAAAAAATTTCCTCTCCAAATTCATTAATAATTTGCCTCAAATGACTTGTCTTAGATGGTTTGGTTTAAAGCATTCTAAATACACATAAAATTATTACAAACGAATAAATATAACATGCACTTTATAAATGAAAACCATCCATTTAGAATCTTTTGACAGCTAAAATCATGTGTCCTACTTAACATTTGAATACAACTACCTGCTTTAAAAGCGATAGCTCCCCCCCCTCCCCCCTGCAGACCTTTCCAGACATGATATTGTGAGTGACTCACTAGGAATGTAAAGATAGTATACCAAGTTCATATGAACTCTAAAAATTGCTCTCCCCTCCCCCTGCAAACCCTTTCCAACTTGGGTGTAGTGAAGGTCTCGCCAGGAATGTGGGTTTTATAAGTACGCAAGTAACGGGGCACAAAGTTCAATTAAACTCACACATTATCTTCTTCAGTCAACAAGTGTGTGGTAAAATATCTGATGTTTGAATATTCATGTTTTATCAAAGCACTGATATATATATATACACATACTGTATATTAAATTTTAAATTTTCTTTCGAAAAAATGCTTAAAAATGACTTATTAAACAACAAAAAAGACCTGTAAAATCTACATTTCCGCAACCAGTGGATCATGAACAGAGTTTATGTACTTAGGAGCATTGTCTCTGATGAACCAAAAATAAGATGACATGTCATCAAAATCCAGGCCTTGTTCATTACTAATGCAAGTGAATAGGTAATGAAATACTTGATTGAATAATGTCTCGTGAATTTGATTGAGCCCTCCTGTTCCACCTAAACCTAAAAAAAAGTTTACACACATGTGGATTAGATGACCTTGGTTCAGACTAATAAAATAATCAAAGCTAAACAATGTGTCTGAAGATTATATTAGCACCACGTCTTACTACCTGACCGGGTTATACGCTTATGTACTAATTACTCTAATGGGTTAGGAATTGGGAAGGTTGAATTTAGAGCATGTGAACACACATTTGTGTGGAGGGAAAGTGGAAAACAATTTAGGAAAAACCACCTCCAGTTGACCCAACCGAGATTCGAACTTCAATCGCCCAGTGTATTAGCCAACTATGCCACAAAGGCGGGTAATAATGGAATTGAGTTAATAAAAAAAAGTTTCTTTTTTTTATATATATATAATAATAATAATCCCTAATTTTCCTTGTTTCATTATCAAATCCCCTGACTTTTCCCTGATTTTCCCTGTTTTCCAGGTTTGTGGCCGTCTTGTAAATATATTATGACAATTGATCATATCTAAGCTATCAGACATTATTCCTACTTAATTCACTTACTCAACAAGATAGCGTAGGGCCATGTTCTTCAAAAGTGGAATATTTAAATACTTTCCCTTAAGAAAAACCAGTGTCCATAAGAGCTGCAGTATCCTCGACAATTCTAATTATATTTTATTTTAATTCAATACAGTCAACTATAACACATCCCAGAAGATTTTAATATATTAGTTTCAACATATTTAAGATTTTGTAGTTTTTACAGACAATAAGTGTGCTGTTTAAAAGGAAGATTTTCCTTTCGCGAGGCTGCTGGCTAAGTGTCGGGTGCTGCAACTCTCTCTGAATCCCTTGGCTAGTGGGGAAGTCTAGAAGCATAAATAGGGGGAGTAGAAGAAATACCCGAGCAGTAACATAGGATTGGAGCTACAAACGTTGTAGGTCCCCTCGACAGTCACAGTCTAACTTTGAAATGAATTGTGTGACTAACATTTTTGTTTTAATTTAATTATGTATTCTTACCCGCCTCGGTGGCGTAGTTGGCTAACGCGCTAGTCGTCTTAAGCTCGACTGCTGAGGACGGGGAGATCGAGGTTCGAATCTCGGTCGGGTGAGCTGGGGGTGGTTTTTTCCTAAATGGTTTTCCACTCTCCCTCCACGCAAGTGCGGGTTCACTTCCTCTAATTCAACCTTCCCATTTTCCTAATTCATTAGCGTAGTTAGTACTTAAAGCGTATAACCCGAACGGGTAGTAAGATGTGGTGTTAAATATTATTATTATTATTAATTATGTATTCTTGCATGTTTAACTTCTTAGCTAATGAGTGCAGAAATGAATACAGTAGAAACTGACTAAGTCAAACTTCCATAATTCAAAATCGTAGTTAGTTCGAATTTTTTGGCCAATTCCGTGAAATGTGTATTAAAACAATGTTAAAAAATCGTGGACAGTTTAAATTTTGTTTTGGTTGATTCAAACGTTTCATAAGTTGTAATGTAACGTGCAGTATTGTTTTCCTACTTTTAGTTGTAGTGCCGTATTTTTTTATTTTTGGAAACAGGGGAGGCGACGTAGGAATGCGGTCAGTAACCTTCTTCCCGCCTCTCCCCCTTCCCTGCTCACCCATACGTCTTTATTTACACATAAAGTTCTGTACTCCGTTAGTCAAGGTCGAACCTCTCGAGCGGTTAGATGCGCTGTTCTTAAGTGATTCGGTCGTAGCAATATTCTGGTGACGTGCGAGTTTATTTTGTTTTGTTTAGTACATACTGTACAGTAGTGTTTAGGTGTGTATCGTGATGTCACTGTCCTATAAATCATTAACTTTGGCCAAAAAAAGTAGTGGTGATAAAGAAAATGAAAAAGGGAATTCCTTTTAAGAAACTTATTTAATTTGAATTTTTGAATAATTCGAATTTTTTCCTGGTCCCTTAAAGTTTGAATTATCCAGGTTCTACTGTACTAAAAGAAGACTGTGTTTAATTTACTAACAATAAATATTTCTCTGTTAGGTTACATTGAGGAAAATGAAATTAAAAACAAAGGGCACCTTTTTACTAATATATATGAAGCAACTAATACTAATTTGATGTTCAAACAATTTTTTCCAAATATAGGCTCAAAGCATTTGTTTCCCGCACAAAAGTAGATTTGGATTTTAAAACATTATGATCCTCTAAATTAGAATTAACATAATTGTCTTGTTTGCATCTAATGTATTATCTAACATTCATTCTAAGAAAATAAATCACCGACTTTACCTCTTTAAGTAGTATAATACTGTGTTTATTTATTGAATATTGATATGTTTGGTGATATTTTTAATTATCTGTGTATTTTTTATACAACTTTATAAATAAAAAAAGTTGTATTTGACTTATTTTTATAACCAATTAAATTATGTCGTTATTAATGTATTTTTTGTTACAGTAGGATTATTACAGTCCACAAATACCAAAAAAAAAATCAATATTGTTTTAAGGTATCTATTTTACAAACCAAAGGAAATGTTTTATTTCCAGCCAGATCACTCTCTTGAAAATATTAATTATCATTTTATATTCCGTTAAATTACTTTTTTCTAAAAAGTCTTGAAAATTATTAAGTTTTAGTAGGTAAATGTTCAGTTACACAAATTTTAAAAAGAAAACATTGCTACTACCTCCAAACCCTTCTTCCTGTTTAACCGAGCAGCACCCCCAGTGTTTAACCTCACGAGCCGCCACTGAGAAAACCGTAACTTACACATTTTAAAAGCCCAAAAAAAACTATGTTGCATGAGCCCACGATTGAGCTATATTGAATGAGCCTAACAAAGCAATAACATAACAAAGATAACAAAAACAATACTCGTATAATATATATATATATATATGCCTGACTTTTTAATTGCATTTTTTTAACACCGTCTGTTCAGGTTATACGCGTAGGCATATATGAAAACTACTGTAATGGGGTAAGGATGAGGAAGAAATAATTTTTATAGGCAAGTTAATCTATTCATATTTGCGTGGAAGGAGAGTGGGAAAACATTTAGGAAAAACCAAATTCAGTAGATCCGATCGAGATTCAAATCATGAGCGACCTGCCCTGTCTTCAGAAAAATTTTTAATAACTTCCAACATTTTCCATTTGGTTAAGAGTTTTTAGTTGTTTTAATGTAAACTTGTCACAGATGTGTTTAAAAGAGAAACATGATAATCAATGATTAAGTGCAAATTAAGTCGACCCTAGTGTATTGTATTTTTACCGCAAATTGAGTATCGTAGTTATTTTTCTATTCAAGAAACTATTTATATTAATATCGTGTCAAGAACCTTATTTATGGTTATTAAGATTAATAGCACTTTTTTAAAGTTTGTTTTTTTCTAATAAACCTTTTATACACAATAAAGCTTATCTCTCTCTCAAAATGGTGTACATCCCATGTGATAAAATGCCAGTTCCGGGCATATCTGACCCATATCTGGGTATATCTGGCCCAGATCTGGATCGGTTCTGGCCAGATATGATTTTTACACATGGCATAACATAACATATAAGGCCCAGGCAAATCTATTATTAAAATTGGTCTAGCTTCACTCCTCAGTGAATAGTATATTCTTTTTCCTTAAAATATACCTTAAGCTTCATTTCACTTTCAGGTATCAATCCTAGAAGGGCTCAGGATTATAATTAGTATGGTTTAAAAAATTTAAACTTGTTTTGTCTAGGTCCTTACCAAAGCAACAACCCAATTTACAGTGTTACAAAATTATTTATTTAAAAAATAGATTGTTTTATTATGCTTAGCTCTGTTTAACAAAAGTCTTCATTTTGATGTTGTGAAATATGATGAGGTTAGGTTTAAAAATACCTATGGCCCAATTTATTTTCTAGCAATTATGTCACTTGGTATAGTTCATTATGACTGGATCCAAATATAAAGTGTTCTTTATAAATATTTATACTAAATAAATATACTTGTCAAATAACATGTCAATATGTTTTAAAGAGAGACCCGGTTCAAAGTTATGTTTGGTTATCTTACCTAGCTGGTTACATAATCATTTGTGAAGCTTAGTATGTATCCATCAATAATTTTCATCTCTATATACGCGCATTGATATGTTTGCCATTACTTGATGAGTAAACTATAAAAACAAATTAATAAACATAGAAACTCAAAAACTTGCTAAGATAGCCATATTAATATTATACTACCTTTTAAATCACATTATTGACGTTTAAGTAAACATGATAGGCCACTACACAAAATCCAAAAAGAGAATATGGTGCCAAAATCTTAGATCATAGATGGCAATGTTGATTAAATTAAAACTTGAAATTATCAGGTGCGTATAAAGTTAAGCCGTCCAGAATCAACTTTTTCTATACATTATACAAAAAAAAAAGTTATAGTTTATTGAGATGTAAATTATAATAATATAATTTATTAATTATTTCAGTTACATAAGCAAGGTTGGTTGCTGGGGTATACCTACATTTTCTAAATATAAAATAATAATACTTACTTTACTCTATGAAACTACCTACTAGCTCTTAAGTTCATTCCCCCACTTACAAAAGTACTCAGCCTATTCCTATCTTGAGCACGTTCCATTCAGTCCACCTCATTACACCTTGTCTCATTAATGTTCATTCCTATGTTAGCCTACAATCTATGTCAATATCTTTCCAAAGGTCTATTATTATTGGATTTATCATAGTCCGGCAGCTGTATGACAGTATTATGCTTTATGCACTTCGATCCAAAATAAATTTGACTGTTTCCCCGCGTTTGAGGCATCCTGTAGTGTACTAGAAGGGTTTGAGGCATTATCTAAAGTGTTTGAATATTTTTGTAGTCGCGCAGTTTCAGGAAGGGCCTAAGTGAAAAAAGCGGGATATATCAACACATTCGTTGTGCTACAATGGTCGTTTTGGTGTCAATAAGCTCAACGTTCGTACCATCTAAACTCCAGAACTTTATTAAGCTTCATCAAAAACCACAACTTGGGCACTACAATTGCTTACTGGGGTTCGCGGAACAGGAAACAGCATGCATTTTACGAGTAAATCTATAATTATGGACAGGATAGGAACAAATAATAGTAATAATAATAAGATTGGTTTATAACTGCTATTATTTTCTGCTTCAAAATTTGATTCAAGAAAATATCTATGTTCATAATGAGTAATAAATAAAAGTGGAAAATTACGGGTGACCTCTCCAAAATGGCTGATTGTGGTGTTTATTGAACCTGTGAAATTATGATCCTGTGTAATTATATTGAAGATATACCTCAAAAGTGTGTTTAAAATACATTTAAAAAATTGTAAACATTTCTAATCTCACAATCATGGCTCACTAACTATGATATCTTCGTAACCACCACACTAATTTCAGAGGGTAATACAAGGGAGATTGGCCTTTTAAACACCCACAGTGGCTTGTTAGGAACACCTTACAGCTGCATGTAATAAGAGTCCTCCAAGCTATACCCGCTGGCAAAGAAGTCCAGTTGACCTGATGGTTGGGTATAAAATGATATTTTTATCGCGCTTTAAAATAAATTTTAATAATTATTTTTATTTTTTAAAGAATATATACACACACTCTAAGTAGTTGAGGGTGGGATTGAATTTATTCTCCCTTAGTCAACAAACTCAGGCAATGTAGGGTATTTAGCAAGACTTTGCCCCCAGCATGTCCAGTATGATGAACTGCTCGCAGGGCGTATAGGTGTGTATAATCTTTGGTGAATGGGATAATTTCTATAATCTTTCCTGTGTGCGACTAGGTGCTGCCTAACTCAATTTAAAGTATACTTCTTGCTGCATTAGTCGTAGAGTACAAGAATGAATTTCTCGATGATAGGTGTCGCTTCCGTTACCTTGCTATCAGAATATCCCCGTTTGTGTCATGAAAACGATTTCCAAGTTCACTCATAGCTTCTACAATAGATTTGACAGATTCTAAAGCTTACTTTCTTCCCAAGCATGTCTTCATTATGGCGATTTCCATAGTCCTTAACCAGAGATTTCAGGAGGGTTCTGAACTTGTTAACAAGCTACGCCCTACCCACCAGCTTCCACCTCATTGACACTGCAGGATCCTCCTTCAGACCAACTGTATCAACTTAACCTTGGGCAACAACAGTGTTGTGCCCGTGGGCTTCATAAAATGTGGTTCTTGAGAATTCCCTGCAATTACTCTTTTGAGTGAAAGTACCTAAGCTGAGCTTGGCGTACAGACCAGGAAATTTCCTTTCTAAGGAGATAGTGTCACAAAAGTTAACAGACACCGACAATTTATAGATGCTCATGTGGCGTAAATTATGGGAGGACTTGGTTTACAATGTAGTACCAATAATCGTTTGTAAGAATAATTGTTAGGAACACAATACATATACCAGAGGTATTCGAAGATTCCACTATTATTTGCCTCCTATTACACTACCATTTTCTCTACAAAATATAATTTCACATATTTTGTCTTGTTTTCTGTTAAATCGACGCGATCACATCCTATATCAAAACATTTCAAAACCAGCAGCACCATGACATAACTTTGTCACCAAAGAGCATATTCAGCAACTGAATAATCATTATCAAAGATAAGCAAAGCAAATAGGATGAGTTCACTACCCAACATCCTCCCACCTGAGTCGCAGAAGAAAATTCACAAACATGTCACAATGTTCAAAGGTCCAACTTTTCCGGTGCTCTCACTGTACGTCCACATCGAGTAGAAAGTTCTTCTCTTTCTGCAACAATAGAAACAGTTTCTTCCACCATAGACACTGGTTAGTAAGGCATCAGACTAGGGGCTTCTGGAGAAGACACCATCAATGGGTAGAGTCTTTGAACTGATCTTAACAACTCCGAATTAGCCGTCTTCAGTCGGACAGTTCTGGCAACACCATCTGGACCAGGAATAATTTATAAGACCTGATCTAATGGCTAGTCCAGCCGCTTGCTGTTGTCACTTCCAATCAGCACGACGTCTCCAACAGAAATAGGCTGATCGTCTTTCCTGGATTCCACTCACTGTACAAGTTGACCAAAATATTCTGATATGAATCTTCTTCTCAGCATTTCACGCAACTGCTGCTGATACCTATACCTTTTGGTGGGATTAACTTTGTTTAAAGTGTCGGTCAGATACTCCCACCATGTGAACTTCTTGTAGACAAATTGAAGGAGTTAATGCTACCAGATTATCAGCGTTTTCCGACATGTAAATGATAGGTCGGTAATTTATAACCACTTCAATATCACACAAAATGGTGAAATTTCTTCGTATTTCAAGGCAGCTTGCCCTAAAACTTTCATCAACAGTTTTTTTTAAACCATTTGTATAAATCTTTTTCACCAACTACCCCACTAAGCGGCTGTTGGAGGATTACATTTCCACTTAATTTTCCTTGCCGTACTCTAAATAAAATGCATTACCAATCAACCTATCTAATGGCATTTGCTGCTCCAATGAATTTAGTCCCATTATCAGAATACACTATGGAAGGTCTACCACGGCAAGCTACAAAACGTCTCAAAGCTTTCAGGAAGGCTGATGTGGAAATATACATAATTAGCTCAAAATGCACAGCTCTATAAACAGCACATGTGAAAACACAGATCCATGCTTTAACTTCACTTTTTAGGTAGAAGGGTCCAGCCAGTTCAATTCCTTGATTTCAAAAACTGCTGTATCTTGTACTCTGTTTGCCGGAAGAGGAGCTTTAGTTTCCACGTTCACACTCTTCCCAACGTGACTTGTACGTATTACACAGGTATAAATGACTCATCTGACAGTTTTTTCTTGCATTCAGTATCCAATACTTTTCTCTTAGTGTGCTTAAAAACATGTGTGTTCTGGCATGAGAATTTTTCTCGTGCTCTCTAAAAATAAGTCTTTTTACAACGGGGTGATTCGAGGGAAATACCATGGGCATACGAAAATCATCTTTATCTTGACGAAACACTATATTGGTCTTTAACCTAATGAGACCCTCCTCTTCTTTGTTCAGCAACTTAACAATCATTATCAAAGGTAAACAAAGCAAATAGATTGCGTTCACTACCCAACAGTAATAGAAATCAAGTTTATATTCAAATTATAATTTAGTTAATCAGCTGTAACCACTTAAGTATATCATTCATATGATTCTTAATTTTTGAAATCAATGCTGCAAGGTATACATCTTACAATGTATTAAATATAAATGAACCCACAACGCAATAAAAGTTAAATCAAATAACATTTACGCTATGCTATCACTATTTTAACGACAGGAAATAATATGATGAAAAATTATAGTAACAAATTGCCCTAGATTTGAGACGAACCAAAATGGCCCAGTGGTAGAGCATTGAAGAGCAAAGCCAAAGGTCCTGGGTGCTATTCCCGTGTCCAAGTTGTCATTACCCACTTAATTGAATTTGATTCAGCTATCAGAACTGATTCTATGAATATCATTATGTATTAGTTAGTAACATGAACAAACAACATTTAGTATTGTACTTCAGCAATGTGCTACAAGTATAGATGGGAGATAAATCACTGAATGTGACTGTTCACTGATATTTTTTTGTCACAATCACACGAATGACTAGAACTCAAAAGTATCAGTGATCGGTGTATTGCAATAAGCTCGCCAGATGGCAAAAGCTGAGTACCTTTGACCAGTGGTTCTCAATCCGGGTGGTACAGCCCCCCATCCCCCAATGGGGGTTTTGGATTTTAAAGGGGGTGCTGAGTTGTATGAGGACAGTAAAAGTGGTGACGGGTTTTTATGTTTTGGTTTGTAAAAGTAAACACTTAAAATATGGATTTTTTCCAACACCAACAAATTAACAACTACCCATGTGCCTTAATTGTGAAAAGACATTTTACAAAGAAGTTATGAAACTTTCACAATTGAATGAACATTTCTTGGCTCTTATAAAATGTCCTTATTAATAACTAAATGTGGCAAGCCTCATAGTATTGGGAAAACGCTAATGTTACCTGCTGTAAAAGAGATTGTAAATACTATGCTGGGGCCCGGTACAAGTAGCATAAATCAATCAATTCATCTGAGTAATAGTTTTGTCTTAAGAAGAATCTATTAGATAAGATAACCTCTGTCTTTGAAAATACATTTCGCAACATCTTGAAAAATACTCCGTTTGCTATTCCGATTAACGAATCAACCTTTAGAGATAATAAAGAGTTATTATTATCTTATATTTGTCTCATTAATTCAAATTATGAGATAAAAGAAGGACTGTTATTCTCCAAAAGTCAGATCACTGACATTAAAGGTACAACTATCGATTTTTATCTAAGTTGAATTTCCATCTTAAATTTCAGTTAATTCAGTCACCGTGCATGACTTGCTTCAAATAAGGCCAATATTCTATTTAAGTATTGATACTATCCAGTATTAACCTTTTATAAACAACATTAGATAATATTTTGTCCACATATGTTGTTATATTGAACGTTTACTATCAAATGAATTATCTTTGAAATTCAAGATCTTCCCACATTAGCGCCTCATGTGGTTTTACTAGCGCCTTCAACTGCGCTATCACGGTACCTATAGAATAGACTGGGAATCTGAAGAGTTGTTTCAGCTTTATTAACTGTACGGTATGCACAAGGGCACTACTAGTACTTACACCAAATAGTTACCGCATCTAGAATAGGAGATTCTAATAAATTCTTTGATAGCATTATTGTATTGATACCTTTCTTCCGATACGTTGTATGAGTATAGTGTCAATAATTTTCTCTAGATAAAACATCCCTATTGGAGAATAGGATGTTGGCGGTCCTGGGCAGTATCAATACTATGAGAACTTAGATTTACGAAAAACACACATAATGAATAATTACGTCATTTTCATTCATTTAATTATGTGTCATAGTGGCAGTTATGAATAAAAGTGTGCAAAACATGTTAAATACTTTTGACATATAATGAAAGGTATGTTGTTTTTATACAATTTGTGAATGATACCTATTTCCTTATAGAATAAATACCCCATTTTCAATGTCTTTACTTATTGATGCTTTATATTTTTTTATTTTTCAAAATTTAGTGTTGTGTGTACTTTCATTTATATATTTGAAACCCGTTTGGAAAAATCGTTAATTTGTTTTATATGTTCCAACCAATCTATGTTAAAAATCAAAGTAAATAACTAACTTTTAAAATATTCAGAAATAAGCTACCTACCAGAATATGACACAGGTACTCCCTTAAAATATATTAGAAACCCATATATTATTTAATGAACTTTATCTTTCTAAAAATACATTTTTATGATGGTTCTCTTGTATAATATAAACATGATTCGAAAATTATACAATAGGGCCTATGCCTACATAGCCTGTTTCCAAAATAGTCTAACATGACACAAAATAACTTAATTTTAATAATCAAAACTCACTTTTAGCACAATAATCAATTTCCTATTAAAATAACGAAACATTCAGATTTTTCCTGCACACTAATCTGATAAGCACATTGTCCTTAAACGTTTTAAATTTGCATTACTTTTATAAACAGCCCTACACTGATTAATGTATAAACTGCTGTAGACCAAATTTGAATAAAATCCTGTTTAAAATTTGTTTAGGTAATAATGGGAACAGTGATTGCTTATAGAGAGATTTTTTCTTTCTTTCTATGTTATAATAAAGGCTAGGCCTTAATCATAAATTTTATATTTTTAAACACCTATAAACAACACAACAAAAGCAAATTTCCAATTATAACAACATTAATATTGTAGAATAATTCTATAGACTATAAAAAAAATCAAGAACACACCTGTTTTATAGAAGAATAATAATATACCATTTAGGTATATACCTAAATGTTGACTGTCAGAAGTGACAGCTGCTAAACACATGTTTTTGCAGATCATTTGGTTCGGCGTATTCGGCGTAGGGATACATAATTTGGTCTGGTAACTTTTCAAAGCTGTCAGTCAGCACCAAAGAAGCCGTGGGGCTACTTTAGAATGATTTTACAATATTACTTTTGTTATTGTGTATATGGGTGCTATAAATGTAATAATAATAATAATATTAAAACCTACTCAGACCCGTGTCTCACTACCCGTTCAGGTTAAAGGCTTAAGTACCTATTACTCTAATGGGTAAGGAAATGGGAAGGTTGAATATGGAAGAAGTGAGGCCACATTTCTATGGCGGGATAATGTAAAACCATTTAGGAAAAACCACCGCCAGTTCACCCGAGTGAGATTCGAACCTCAATCTCCTTGTCCTCGGCAGTCTAGCTCAACACAAAACTAGCGCGTTAGCTAGCTATGCCACCGAGGTGATTATGACACAGGTAAAAATAAAGTATCTCATCCTCAGTGCATACTATTTTCGTAATAATATTCAAATTTATTCATATTTGTGAAGGCTCACTTAAAGTGTTGCTTTAATCAAATATAACAAAAACATTTAGGCCAGAGCCTAAGCCCCGCTATTAAAAGCGGTTCTAAATACTACTGATACTTTGGTGCCTCATGTATGTTCCAAGTAGTGCCTAATCTTTCAATGGACAGTCATTAAAAATGTTATAGCCTATTTCAAAAAGGAAACAAAAAATACACAACATCAATAAACTAAAAAATTGGTGTGGTAGTGAACTTAAAATCTTTATTATAGCGTAGACCTAATAGTTCACACACACTTCGGAAAGTACAACTATTATTTTTAATTTATTTTAACCTCAACTAAAGCACATTTGAAATAGTACTTGGAAAGTAGAAAAGTAATGTACAGTAAGATAGGCTTGCCAAATTCATGTTTATACATGTAATGTAGACTTAACATACCAGTATTTGAGATATTTATGTAAGGTTTAAAATTTAGCTATTATCTAATCACATTTTCAAAACTAACAAATATACATAGTCTTCAGATATAGACTACAATTTAAAAGAAATTGGCTAAGCGCTTTAATATATATATATATATACTTTTTTTTTAAATAAAATAATCCACCTACTCCCTTTCTCAAACTAATAACTTTGGAGGTTATTACTCAAAGTTAGGCCTGTCTTAATGTGTGAAACAAGTCCAAAATGTTTAAAAATGAGAAACAGATTGTATATTTTTGATGTGTTATCTCTGGATAATCATTCATTCTTATAATTTTCTGATGCACTCATATAAAAGTAATTACCC
The DNA here is from genome assembly GCA_902141375.1 of Timema poppense. NCBI lineage: Eukaryota > Metazoa > Arthropoda > Insecta > Phasmatodea > Timematidae > Timema > Timema poppense. The sequence goes on from CABFOV010002407.1 coordinate 61,511, forward strand.
TGCTGGTATTTCAAACCCAGATAACATACTTTGATTTATTTTCCTTTATCTTTTCTTCTCTTGGATCGGAAGTTTAAGCAACAATATATTTTTTCTGATTGGATTGATTTCACTAAGAAATACACGTCATCCTTGCACTGGACTGAACTATTGATGACAGGAAAATGTGGGTTCAAATCCATGCTGGGTGTATTGAAGGTAGTTTTGCCTAAAGTGTATCCCCACTTCTTTTACACAAATGTGGGTGCATTTATTTAAAATTCTACTTGATCCCTAATAAGCATATAGCCCGCTTAGGTAATTAGTTGGTCCTAAAAGAGATGAATATAATGGAGAGTGGAGGATGTTATAATGATGAGTTACACACCCTGGACTCATCACCAGACAGCGTTAGGGTTATCAAGTCTCGTAGATTACAGTGGGCAGGACATGCAACACAAATCTAAGAAACTATAACTGTGTTCATAGTATTGACTGACAATCTCAATGGTAAGAGACCAATGAGAAGACCTAGACGCAGATGAGAGGATAATATTATAATGGACCTGAAAGATATAGGGTGTAATGAAATTGACCGGATAGAACTAGATCAAGATAGGGCTAGAGTGTAGTGAGGTGGACTGGATAGAATTATCTCAAGATAAGGATAGGGTGTATTGAGGTGGACTGGATAGAATTAGCTCAAAATAGAGATAGGGTGTATTGAGGTGGACTGGGTAGAATTAGCTCAAGATAGAGATAAGGCATAATGAGGAATACTGGATAGAATTAGCTCAAGGTAGGGATAGGGTGTAATGAGATGGACTGGATAGAACTAGATCAAGATAGGGCTAGAGTGTAGTGAGGTGGACTGGATAGAATTATCTCAAGATAAGGATAGGGTGTATTGAGGTGGACTGGATAGAATTAGCTCAAGATAGAGATAAGGCATAATGAGGAATACTGGATATAATTAGCTCAATATAGGGATAGGGTGTAATGAGATGGACTCGATAGAACTAGATCAAGATAACGCTAGGTGGCGTAATTTTTAAGTGTGGCAGTGAACTTTCGAGCTCTTAAATGGGTGGAAAAAAACAACTCTCACTTGGAGATAAATACTACCTATCATTTCATCAATGTTTGTACACCATTAGAAGGTGTGAAATCTAAGATATGTACCCGGTGTTTTAAAAATAAAAAGATGTCTAGCTCTGATAAGTGGACCTGTTATTCCAAATAAAGTTTCAAGTGGTCTTAAAATAGTTTGTGATAACTGTTCATGATACGCCTACCACCTCTATTAACACCACCGTCAATTATTTTACTACTTGTTTCAGTGACCGCATGGTCTAAGGCATCACTCAAGCAATAGACTAGACTGCCAATGACAAGGAGGTTGAGGTTTGAGTACTGGTTGGATGTTCCCATGGTGGTTTTCCTAAATGTTTTTCCTCTCACTCACTCACTCACTCACTCACTCACTCACTCACTCACTCACTCACTCACTCACTCACTCACTCACTCACTCACTCACTCACTCACTCACTCACTCACTCACTCACTCACTCACTCACTCACTCACTCACTCACTCACTCACTCACTCACTCACTCACTCACTCACTCACTCACTCACTCACTCACTCACTCACTCACTCACTCACTCACTCACTCACTCACTCACTCACTCACTCACTCACTCACTCACTCACTCACTCACTCACTCACTCANTCACTCACCCGATCACTCCCTCACTATTTAAAAAATATGGGTGCATTTATTCTAAATTCAACCTTCTTCATCCCTAACACATTTGTATAATTAGTACATAAGCGTGTAGCCTGAACAGATAGTAGGAGGTGCTATAATTAATATTAGTCTTTTGTTTCCAGTAGCTGTTGTATGTGATTGCTTTCAAGGTCTCAGTCATATCTACTCGAACAATTCCAAGTCGGGGGGCGGCTGTGGGATTTTCTTTTATTGTGGAAAATTTTATTTTAAAATTTGGTTTATCAAGTGAAACTGGCTGAATTGTATGCCATTTTTAAATTGTAATGCTTTGCCTATAATAATTGTCACTGTTCCGCTCTTATCTCAATGGATTCCACGATGGCACTGTCCACCATATACTCTTGGAAGCCTCTCGTGCAGATAATTCAAGAACAAATTTTTAATATTGATTGCTTAAACACTTAGCTCTCTTTTGGCCGTATTCATGAACTAGTGGACCAGGCAGCTCATCTCCCTCCTGAGTTGAGTTTAGGTGTAATATTTTCAAACCTAAAGGGCTATGTTAGGCGTGGGGTTTCACACACTTGGCATCAGAAGTGGGTTTCAACCTCTGCTTAGAACAAGCTACGGTCCATTATGGATGGTCCTCTTCTATATTTAATAAGCACGTCTAGAAGAGAGGAGAGGGTGTTGTAGCAAGATTCCTCGGGCATACTTCCCTGACCCACGGGTTTTTATTGAGAGGGGATTCACCTCCAGCGTGTGAGGTTCGCGATGCTCCCCGTAGCGTGTACCACATTTTGGGCGGAGTGTCGAATTACCACTCTTATTCACCTGGCTCTTGATTTTTATGGTGACCTTCGTGTTTTTCTAGGCGACAGTGCTTATGGTGTTATTTGTTTACTCCTTTTTATACGCCAGACGGATCTTTTAAGTTCCATTAGAGTTTCACTCCTATGGAGTGTTTCAAATGGATGTCTTCTATTGAGATTTATTTTATAAGGATATTATTATGTTTTTAATTTTGTTTAAGGCGCTAATGAACTAATTGTAATCCTAGTTATGATAACGATGATGATGTCAATGATGATGATGATGATGATGATAATAATAGCCTTTTTTTGTTCCGAGTATGGGGTAGTACGAGAAAAAACAATTACACCTAGACTTATTTTTAACAATAACATTTATAATGTCTTTAGCTACTGGAAAAATTACACACAGGTTTATAATAGCTGCAGTTCAATTTTCATTGGAAGGGTATGTTAGGTAATACAAAAAGAAGTCAACATTGATATCATTTTACTTTTATTATTTGTATGGGTACCTAATTTCACAAATTTCTATCAAAAGTGACAGTTACATCTCAAATAAAATGATAATTGAATAAATTAATAAATCATTATAATTAATTGTTTTAGTAACTTTAATAACGCAACAAAGTTCTCCCTTCATATCTAAATTGAACTTTATTATTAACAGTAAAAAAGGAAATAAACCTCTTGTGGTTGGCAGACATGACATTTTAAAGATTCACTAATTTTTTTCTACTTGTTCGAGCTATACACATAATTATGTAGGCTTATTTATTATGGTACTTTGCTAGGGATAAGTTAGGTTGAATTTAATAAAGGAAGTGGACCCACCTCGGTGGCGTAATTGGCTAACGTGCTAGTCGTGTTGAGCTCGACTGGCAAGGACGGGGAGATCGAGGTTCGAATCTCGGTCGGGTGAACTGGGGGTGGTTTTTCCTAAATGGTTTTCCACTCTCCCTCCACGCAAATGCGGGTTCACTTCCTCTAATTAAACCTCCCCAATTCCTAATCCACTAGAGTAATTAGTACTTAAAGCGTATAACCCGAACGGGTAGTAAGACGCGGTGCTAAAAAAATAAAGGAAGTGACCCACCTCGGTGGCGTAGTTAGCTAATGCGCTAGTTTTGTGTTGAGCTAGACTGCTGAGGGCGGGGAAATCAAGGTTTGAATCTCAGCCAGGTGAACTGGGGGAGGTTTTCCCCAATTGGTTTTCCACTCTACCTCCATGCAAATGCGGGCTCACTTCTTCTAAATCCAACCTTCCCAAATTCCTAACTCATTAGTGTAATTAGAACTTAAGCTTATAACTCAAATGAGCAGTAAGACGTGATGCTAAATAAAAAAATTAGAGGAAGTGTACCTACATTTGGATGTAGGGGCAGTGGAAAACCATTTAGGAAAAATCACCCTGTGTAGCTTACATCTGACCAGGATTTAAACCAGTAAATCCACGTAATCTGCAATCCAGTCAGACCCTGTGGAACCAACAATTCAGGCATGGACCTAGATAAATAAAGTAAAATCCTGATGGGAAACTTATTAAATCTACCTAAATTTAGTTGCTAATTATTTACTTACAAATGTACAAAATTTTCTACCTAGTTTTGATAGAAGGCTTCTTTATGTATAAAAAGTCAGAAACAAATCTTTTGGTTCAAATCTTTAGAAGCTTCTTTTACCCAATTGATAAGTTGTATTGTTTTTGTTGCAGCTGTACATTGGGTTTCTGGCTGTACCTAACTCCTGGTTTATTCGGATCATTTACGGCTACTTTGAGGAATTTGTTGCGGTAATGTATCAAACTATGTCTGATCTTGAGCTATATACTTATTGCATGGTGAAAATGTGTAGCTATTTATTTATAGCATGGTTAAAATGTGTAACTATTTATCTCTAGCATGGTAAAAATGTGTTGCTATTTATTTATAGCATGGTTAAAATGTGTTGCTATTTATTTATAGCATGGTTAAATGTGTAGATATTTATTTATAGCATGGTTAAAATGTGTTTCCAGTTATTTATAGCATGGTTAAAATGTGTAGCTATTTATTTATAGCATGGTTAAAATGTGTAGCTATTTATTTATAGCACGGTTAAAAGTGTTGCTATTTATTTATAACATGGTTAAAATGTGTAGATATTTATTTATAGCATAGTTAAAATGTGTAGCTATTTATTTATAGCATGGTTAAAATGTGTAGCTATTTCCACACTGTTGATTATTTGTTATTCTTATTTATTTATTTGAGGTATTTAACATGCATTTTCTAAATTGACTGGTTATTATCTGCACATGAAAATTTCTATGTGCCAGAGCAAAAGGACATATAAATTTTGCCTGGAAAGATACTTTAACATACCTCGGGGCTCTTTTACATGCCAAAATTGACATGAAACCAATTACTTTACTTCCCCTCTGAAGAAAGTTGTGCTACAGATTTTTATTGAATCAGTAAGAGCTGTTGGTCCGGTTTGGGTTTGAGTCCACTGGTGACTGGGGGGAGTGGCCTTATGCTGAAGTTAGTACAATGACAGTCGCTGCAACCCGTCTCGGTGGCGTGGTTGGCTAACGCGCGAGTCGTGTTTAGCTCTACTGCTGTGGAAGGGGAGATCTAGGTTCGAATCTCGGTCGGGTGAACTGTTTTTTTTTTCTTCCTAAATGATTTTCCACTCTCCCTCCACGCAAATGCGGGTTCACTTCCTCTAATTCAACCTCCTCAATTCCTAATCCATTAGTGTAATTAGTACTTAAAGTGTATAACCCGAACGGGTAGTAAGACGCAGTGACAAATAATAAAATAAATAATAAATGACATTCGCTGCACTATAGTACCAATTTGTAAGTAGTCGATGATTTTGTACTGTTGGCAGCATAAAGCCTCCCGATTTGAAGATGGCTGTGTTATCTGATAGATTGTAATCTTAATTTATCACTTGTATATAGCAGACATCCATCACAGATTCTGCCTTAAAATATAAGTTAAGAATGACCCTGAGCATGGGACAACTCTTGGATAGATCATTGGACAGAGCATTGGCGTACTAAGCCTAAGGTCCCGTGTTTGATTCCTGTGTCTAGGTGTCATTTTTCAATTTGATGAATAGTTTGATATTTTCAACTGTTCACTCTAGAAGAAAGACACCAATATGAAACGCTGCAGCAAATTTCCAATCAGCCTTTAATTTTAATTTGTTTGATAATTACGGCTTGTGTTGCACAATACTGGCTACACTCTTAATTTCTATGATAGCGTGTTCGGCTTCGAAGACTGTTATATTTTTCTGTACAACTTGAAACGCAGCTATTTCTGTGCTTAGCTTCAAATCACGCCTGTTCTTGTAAAAGGCTGCGTAAGACCCAATACTCTACAAGTCGTTTGCTACAGTTCAATTTTCATACGAAGGAAATTACTTGACAGCTATAAAATATTAGATATACTTAAACATATTCATACAAAACCATGTGATTTGCAGATGACACTTTTGATAGAGATTATCGATATCTTCAAAATAACACCAGTAATATGGTAAAATGTTATCATTATTGTTACAAAAAATAGGTTTGTATTTTCTAAATGGTCCTTCCTATGAAAATCGGACTGTAGCTTATCCGTGGTAAGGATAACCGGTATTTTCATCTCTTGCGATATACTTTATATTGTTTCCCAGAATTTAGAAATTTCTTGGCATAATAGTTTGTGTGTCAGACTTAAAAAAAAATTTGTTTCCGTCGCTTTTTATAGTTGATGACTATTGCATCTTCGTAGTAGGAATCTCTTGGGCACTTACGCTAATGTGTAATGGTAGGGTGATTGTGAGATGAAATGGAGGACCTACAGTTTAACGTGGAATCCGAACCACGGTGGAGGCCTGGCATCCCCCACATTCACAAGATGTCTTGTCAGAGGAAGGGTTTGGTAAACAGATAAATCTTTGCCGGGACCGGGGATTGAACCCCGGCGGCCAGCACAGAAGTCTGACACCTTACCCCTAGACCGCCAGGTCACCCCTGGGTAGTTATAACCTTGGCCACTGGATGGTAATTTAATCACATTACCTCGGGCCTTTGGTTGTCTTCACTAACCACTCTACCTGTAATCATTGATATTATCTGGTGTGGGCAGTCATTCTCTTATGAGATTAGGGAGTTTTATCTTGCCTCAAAGATAAGACCACTATTTCAGAACCTGTGAGCATATTGATCAGGTGTAAATTTCTTGCTTGAGATAAGTTGTCAATTGCTAAGCAATCCTTTCATCGCTGGACCTGTTTTTGTCCTGTACGCTTTGTATTAACAGTTAACTCGCTGTGCATATATGTATATATATATTTGGTAATCATCATCGCGTTTGGCTGTGTCATCGTTTATTTACCTTGCAATTGAGATTGTCTGTTGGCTTGGCGCAGTTTGATTACATCAGACGGTCGACCACAATTGCTGTGCTGCGTGTTCTACTGGTGCGGGAGAACTTCTATGAGGAGTTTGAGGTGTTACAATCTTGAATTCTACAGTGAAACATCAGAGGAAGTCAAAAGTGTGCTAGTTGTCGTATTGCCCTTCAAGACATTTCTTATTTCTGGTTTATTTCCCTTTTCGGTCCCGTAACCACACTTGTGAAGCAGGGCTGTTCGATAGTCGGTGGTTGACATGTTTCTGTCAAGGTTCGGGGTGGTTATAACCGAGAGTAGGAGGGTCACCAATAAAGTGTTGCGGACTATGCTGGATAAACCTCCCCCTCAAAGTCCCGCAGGAGAAGAGAAGAACCGAAGGCGCCATTCAATCAGTGTGGTGCAAGCCACCCGGCCGCCTAAAGAGGTTTCGTTCAAGTGTGACAACATATGGCTGAAGGTAAACATATATTGACAACCTTCCTTAGTTAATATTTTCTCAGCACCGTGTCTTACTACCTGTGTGTGGGTACACACTTATGTATTAATTACACTTAGGGTCTATGGTTTTAGGGATGAGAGAGGTTATATTATAGGAAGTGTACCCACATTTGCATGGAGGGATACCTTCAGTACACCATACCAAGATTCAAACCTCAACAGGGTGTCTACCATCCGGGAAAATCAGGGAAAACGGGAATTAGCCGGGAATTTGAAGTGATTGGGAAAAAACGGGGATAAGTCGGGAATTTGATAAATCGCAATAAAAGTCCGGGAAAATTATATTTTACTCAAAATATGAAATACAATAATCAGTAAATTACAATGTCACTTTTTTGTTTGTAGCTGTGTAATATATTTTTAATTCCTAGAAACAATTTTAATTCAAATTTTAAAACTTATTATTATTATTTTTAAAAAGATTAATAGAAAAACAAGGGTGGAGGCGGGGG
>CABFOV010002407.1:73185-86117 GCA_902141375.1 Timema poppense
GCTTCTTATACACAGTGGCGTTGAGATTTTAAAATAATATGTTATGATATCGCTTGCAATCTGATTTTCATAGGAAGCCAGTTTGTTATTAAAAATAATAAAACTTAGCACCACGTCTTACAACATGTTCGGGTTATACGCTTAGTACTGATTACGCTAGTGGGTTAGGAGTTGAAAAGGTTGGATATAGAGGAAGTGAACCCCCATTTGCATGGAGGTAGAGTGGAAAACCATTTACGTAAAACCACCCTCATTTCACCTGATCAAAATTCAAACCTCGATCTCCCCGTCCTCGGCAGTCTAGCTCAACACATAACTAGCGCGTTTGCTAACTCCGCCTCTGAGGCGGGTTATTTGAAATAAACTCATGCTACCACAATGATTAAAATATTAAGATTTATTTACATTCTTACTCCGTTTAGTTAGAAATATAAAGATAAACTTACATTTTAATAAATAAATCAAATAAGACAAATTTCTAGAATGCCAAATGTTTGGTGACTTTCAATCAGTGTTGGTGGCTGAAATCCGGCTGTTCCATGTATCAGCTTGTCTATTGACAATTTTTCATTTTTATTTATATGGACTATAATAATTCCACTTGTTTTTTCAAATTGTTTAATCTACCAAAATATATCAATTTAACAAAATTTCAACGCATTATAGAAAAAAATAAATGTTTGTACATAACAATTTGTTGAAAGTTAGGTTAATTTAAAAATAAATAAATGGAACACTACAGAAATTTCACCCGCCTGGGTGGCGTAGTTGGCTAACGTGCTAGTCGTGTTGAGCTCAACCGCTGAGGACGGGGAGATCGAGGTTCAAATCTCGGTCGGGTGAACTGGGGGGTGTTCCTAAATGGTTTTCCACTCCCCCTACACGCAAATGCGGGCTCACTTCCTCTATTTCAACCTTCTCAATTCCTAATCCATTAGTGTAATTAGTACTTAAAGCGTATAAACCGAACGGGTAGTAAGACGCGATGCTAAATAATAACAATAATACAGAAATTTCAAAATGAAAATTTCAGTATGTCTAAATGTATCGGTTTACCAATATTAGTGTAACTTGTTACTTCAATGCAGGGCTAATTATTATGTAGAGCAGTGATTCTCAAACGGTTTTTAGATTGGGCCACTTGGTCGTTACTGATAGTCTATTGTACCTTACGATAAAATGACAAAGGTAATCAAAGGGGAAAATTCCCAGCCACGTTTTGTTCTCTTATCATTTTCCCAATTTTCCCCTAAGAGCTGCTCGCGTAGCCCAGTTTGAGAACCACTGATGTAGTGTGTCTACCGTTTTCCACTTGATTTCCACGCACATGTGGGAACATTCTTTAAATTTCTTCCTTGCTCATCCCTACTACATTAAGCTATGGCTACACGGAACCGAAGCGTACTAATTTTTTTTTGGTAAAATAATTTTCCACTCTCTTGCCACACAAATGCGGGTACACTTCCTCTAAATATAACCTTCTTTATACCTTAAACCATTAGTGTATTTAGTTCCTATAACGTGTATATATATAACCTGGTAACGGGTAGTAAGACGCGATTTTAAAAATAAAATAACTAATAAATTATTCAGTAAAGATAATGAAAATGTCACGCTAACGTTGAAATGACCCACTAAAAGGTTCCGTAGCTTGGACGTGAACCAAGGAACCTTGGTTCTAAGGCCGACTCCCTCTAACCACTGGACCACGGTCGACCCTCACCTGTTCCAATACTTGGGTGCAACACAGGGCGCTCACTTCACTTTCAACGTGACCTTGGATGCAGCTAGAACGAAAGCGAATTAATTCACCGTCGAAAGTTTAAAACGTCTCGCCTCTGTATAGCATGTTCGCCAAACGATGGCGCTCCTTCTGCCGGGGGAAAGAATCGTCGGCGAGCAGCTCTCGAGTCCGACATCTTAGGCCAGTCGATAGCGCATCTGTCTTCTGAGCTAAGTGTGCAGGGTTCGATTTGTGGTATTGGGGAAAATTGGGGGCTCCCCCTTTCACAGTGGCGAATTAACGGCTGAGAGGGGGAGTCAATGCTGAACATTTTGCGCCAAATAGTGGCCTAATAAACACTCTTGCGGCCGGGGTTCAATCCTCGGTCCCGACACAGATTTATCTGATTACCAAACCCTTTCTTCACCTCTGACAAGACATCTTGTGAATGTGGGGAATTCCAGGCCTCCACCGTGGTTCGGATTCCACGTTAAACTGTAGGTCCTTCATTTCATCTCGCAATCACCCTACCATTACACATTAGCGTAAGTGTGTATAGCCCGAACGGGTAGTAAGACGCGATGCTAATAATAATAATAATAATACACTCTTTATTATCTACTCCCCTCACTTAAAAAACATTCAACGTGTTTATCCACTAGGATATAAATAAAATATATTAGTAATCTTGTTTGTTTCTCAAATCATAATGTATTCCGACGAACACGTGGCTCAAGCTGTTCTCTGGCCGCCTCAGTTCAGCGAGCACACTATACGTATCGAAATCTCCGTGCCCTCAATTATTTCAGCACCGTTCTCGCCAAACAAACCGACGAAGGCTATGCCTACGTGACCGTTGACAGGCAGCAAAGATGTCATTGCCTCTGGTCTGTTGGTGGCAGTAGACCACTCTGCATGTCCAGTCTATGTCGTGCTCAGTCCGGAGAATAGTCTACTTTACCGTCCATCTCGGACATTCGTCCTGGTTCATCGGTCTCGATAGCGAAATAACACGATCGGGTCGTTGTTTATGGCGCAATAGGAAGACATCGCTAGCTAAGAACATTCATTTTGGATTATTGTAAAAAAAAACTACCCTAGAAACCTCAAACTAATATGAATTAAAACAAGAACATTTATTGTTGAAATACTTTTGAATATGACTATAAATATTTACATATTTTTGTAGTTCGTGATTTAAAAACTGGTCCAAAAATACTGTAAATAAACAAATATTAAAGTGAAGACTTCACGACATATGAACAGTCGAGATTTTTTTTTTAATATCCGTAAATAATTGTTGAAATTGTCGTGGCTTTTATTCCACTATCAATGCGTTAATTTGGTTTATTACGCGTTGTTTTCTCTATTGACACGTCTATTGTGCAGTTAAAAGTAATTAGAGTGCGCGGCCCTTGTTGGATAATGGAATAATTGTGATGTTACCAGTACTTGAATTTGTGACCTCAGGTCTATGGGCAGGATTGTTGAGGTACCGTGCATCGGACGGATGGTACAACCAACTCTGCGAGTGAATGGCTCAAAACACTGGTCGGATCAAACTAGTCTTTCCTCTCGCTTTCCGCAATATTAGGCTGTGCTTTTAACAATAGAGAGCTCTTGTGTTCATAAAGAATTTAGTTGTCAGCTCTTGTGTTAACCCAGAATTTAGCTATTTTTGTTTAAAACAATAGTCGGCGCTTGTTTTAAATAAGATTTTAGCTGTGTTTTTAACAATAGGCAGCTATTGTTTTAGTTAAGAATTTAGTTGTGTTTTTAACAATAGTCGGCTCTTGTTTTAGTTAAGAATTTAGTTGTGTTTTTAACAATAGTCGGCGCTTGTTTTAAATAAGAGTTGAGCTGTGTTTTTAACAATAGTCGGCTCTTGTTTTAGTTAAGAATTTAGTTGTGTTTTTAACAATGGTCGGCTCTTGTCTTTATCAAGCAGCTATCCGTGTTTATAACAATAGGCAGTTATTGTTTTAGTTAAGAATTTAGTTGTGTTTTCAACAATAGTCGGCTCTTGTTTTGATTAAGAATTTAGTTGTGTTTTTACAATAGTCGGCTCTTGTTTTGAATAAGGATTTACTTGAGTTTTTAACAATAGTCAGCTCTTATTTTCATCAGGCATCTATCCATGTTTTTTTATGATAGGTAGCTCTTTTTTTCATCAAGAACTTAGTTTTGTTTTAAAAATATACAGCTCTCTTTTAATAAATAATTTAGTTGTACTTTTATTAATAGACAGATTGGTTTTATCAATAATTTAGTTGCTTTTTAATAATAGTGGACTCTTGTTTTTATCAAGCAGCTATTCGTGTTTTAACAATAGACAGCTCTGGTTTCATCAATACCTTAGCTGTGTCTTTGTGTTCATCAAGACCTTTGTTGTGTTTTTAACAATATACAGCTCTTGTGTGCATCAAAAATTTAGTTTTGGTTTTAACATTAAACTGCTCTTGTTTTTATAAAGCAGCTATCTGTGTTTTTAACAATATAGGCTACAGTTTTTGTTTTTGTCAAGAATTTAGCTGTGTTTTTAACAAGTGAAAACTCTGGTTTCATCAAGACTTTGGTTGCATTTCAAAACAGAAACAGTTTTTTTTTATCAAGAATTTAAATGTGCTTTTAACAATATAAAACACTTGTTTTCATCAAGAATTTATTTGTGCTTTTAACAATAATCAGCACTTGTTTTCATCAAGAATTTATTTGTGCTTTTAACAATAATCAGCACTTGTTTTCATCAAGAATTTAGTTGCGCTTTTAACAATATACAGATCTTGTTCTTATCAAGATTATCTCCGGCGTTATCAAATAATTCCGGTCCCCAACACTGCTATCAGTGAACTACTATCACAGATCCACGTGCAACAATTGCGGTGTTGTCAAGCTGTGAGGTTCCACTCTGTTGGCGATGTGTCGCGTATGCAAGTTGATCAAGTCACCTCTACACAATGATAAGGTAAACAAAGCCTAGCAATGAATCCCTTTTATGTGCATATCTCTCTCTTCCGGGATTAGGCTATGACTAGGACTGGCTCTACATTCCCACAGGAGTTGGCACGTTTGCTGGAACAACGTTGCAAGTCGCAGTCCGATTTGTATAGGAAGGAACTTTTTTTCTCTCACCGCGTCTTTGTACTAGAGACGACAGAATTTTCCTCCAACCCAGCCCCAGCACCCACTAAATAGGCCGTAAGCCTCATCAATACTTGTATAAATATATGAAAGAGTAATACCATATATTGTACTACTATGGCTGACTCACTCACTGACATTGTTTATCCACTTCCAGATGAGCTAGAAACTTGAAATTTGGCAAACTTATAGCTTCTAGCCTGTAACCGACGGGAAAATTCTAAAAAATTAAAAATTTTAATTTCTAACCCCCGAAAAAAAATATTCAAAATGTCGGAGAAAAGTCGGTGCGGACTTTTATTTGGAGCTCTCTTGTGGCTAAACGGTAAGACCTATCAAAAAACGGCTCTGGAATTACATTAGTTTACATTCACTTGCAAATAAAACTAACTGGAGGTTTGGGGTAGGAGGCCCTAATGAGCAAAGCGAGTTTCCCCTATAAAGCTAGCCACGCATAGTAGAACCATGCAAGGTGAGATTCATACCTTTGTTCAATCAAACATGGTGAAAACATACCCATGGCTTCACCAGACCTCACAATATTTCACCAAGCACTACCATAATACGTATATTTTAAGTTAATAACATTTTCATTTTGGGTGACCTGGTGGTCAAGGGGTAAGGTGTCAGACTTCTATGCTAGCGGCCGGGATTCAATCCTCGGTCCCGGCAAAGATTTATCTGATTACCAAACCCTTCCTTCACCTCTTACAAGACATCTTGTGAATGTGGGGAATGCCAGGCCTCCACCGTGGTTCGGATTCCACGTTAAACTGTAGGTCCTCCATTGCATCTCACAATCACCCTACCATTACACATTAGCGTAAGTGCGTATAACCCGAACGGATAGTAAGACGCGGTGATAATAATAATCTAGTGATCTTGCGCAAATCAACCACGGCTGTTTTGTTTAGTTTTTTTAAAACTGTATATACTTTTTAGTTTATTCTTTCTACATTACATTTGTGATTTTTGTAAATAGTTAGCTTCTTCGCTGAACATTTATTTTATTTTATTATTAAAGCATTTTTTTCGATAAAACACATTGGAGTGAATGATGTTGTAATTGATTAACTTTTTTTGTACTTTTTTTGGATACATTAAAGCATTTTTTGAAAACATAGAGTGGGGTTACATATTACCACCCGGCCTCCCAAAAACAACTTTTTTTTTACAAAAGACTTCAAAAACCATACTTATAGTTATGCTAGCCAAAAATCCTATTGGGAACATTTAGTTTAATAGTCACCAGTACTTTTAGCATAAGCTGTTGACGTAAAGTCCGTTCACCGTAGGAATTGTTTTCTGAAAGGCCTTTTTCCCTACCAGAAATCTATTATATAGTAGAATATTGATAGGAAACAAGACCTTTCAAAGAGTAATTCCTACCGTGAATGGATTATAGTTATGATACCTTGTTTACAATTCACTATAATGAAAATGGGGTTCCATAATACCACCTTTTCTTCTATGATTATTAATATAGAGCTGTACCGATTAAGTAAAACCGATTACCGATTGTTTAAAATAATTGCAATGCTACGATTATTTACACCGATTAGTCCCAATTATCGATTATTTATTGTTAGCACCGCGTCTTACTACCCGTTCGGGTTATACGCACTTACGCTAATGTGTAATGGTAGGGTGATTGTGAGATGAAATGGAGGACCTACAGTTTAACGTGGAATCCGAACCACGGTGGAGGCCTGGCATAATAATTACAGTTAATGTAACTAATACAAAAGATTGTGTTTAAAAATTAACAATTAAAGCTATGATAATCTTAATCTTTGCATAACCGGTGAAAGTGTATGTATTTTTTTTTTGCAATTCCTACCTAGAAAATTTTGCTTTAAATTTAACTAAAAAATAGACGATTAATGGGCATAGTAATTGCCGATTACGTTTAGTTGCCGATGCATCTCCCGACAACAATTTATCGGCATCCTCCTCGGTACACCCCTAATCCTAAATATTATTTGTATTTTCAACATCCTTTTTTCTCAACTAATACAAAGCCTACAGCGATGAATAAGGTATCAGTGGATAGGATTTTTTACCGACCTCTGACATAGCATACTAAGTTTACGTTAAAACACATTGTTTACTTAAAATGTAAGTTAAAAGAATTATCTAACAATATTTTTTAATCAATTACCGAAACTAAACTCTTTGCTATTTTGTGTATACACTTCGCCGAGTATTTAATTTCAACAACCCAACAAAATACTAAATGCTTATAGGGGAGGGGGGTGCAGGAGAAGGTTGAATGTGCGAGAGTTTCTCACGGGCTTACTGGTAATTATTAGTTCCTGGTGTGGCACTGTGAGCCACAACAAAGCTACTTCTGCTATTCCTTGTTGCAGTCTCTTTGAGAGGTTATTAGCCCAACCCACCACATGGATTTCTACGAACGAGCGGAATTATTGATCTCATAGTTATTGAAATAAGTCCTACACACTAGATCGTATCTTCGATCCCTCCGAATCGGCATAGATAATTGGAATCGAGAACAAAAAGGAGGAAGACATTTTAAAGATGGTTAACTTAACCACTACCACGTTCTTCCACTGTACAGTTTGTAAGTCGTGCTGTACACATGGATTTCAGACTCGTACATTGCGAGATAACGAGCGCCACACTGTCTTCAGTCCAATTTTCAAAAGAAGGAGCTTTTAGAAAATACAAACACAATGATAACATTTTAAGAATATGGGGAATGCCAGGCCTCCACCGTGGTTCGGATCCCACGTTAAACTGTAGGTCCTCCATTTCATCTCATAATCACCCTACCATTACACATTAGCGTAAGTGCGTATAACCCGAACGGATAGTAAGACGCGGTGCTAATAATAATAATAACATTTTAATATGTTATTCGTGTTACCTAATAGGTATTATTAGCGTAACATCTATCGAAAGTGACAGCTGCAGATAACACGACTTGACTTATGGATACATGAAAAAAAAAAATATATAGTAACTTTTTATAGATTTCATATAGGGCCCTTCATGGTAAAATCGGAATGTATATTTAATTTCAATGTCAGCCCAGATATCGTGATATGATTTATTTTCTAAGCTCTGGATTTGTTGCGATCTTCGCGGTTTGATCCGTTTTAGATATCGACGCCATTTGCTTTGCTCCCCGCTTGAAAGATAAACGGTGTTTTCGGTTACAGTCGCGTGAGACGAATTATTTTAACCGTTCGTTAGTTCCCTGTTTCGGCTGTGGGTGCGTTTTTTTGCGACGTCGGAAGAAATACTTGGCGTCGTCGAACTATCTCGGGTAGTCCTCAACCGGAAGTGTCGATGAAGTGCGCGCCGCTTACCGCAAGGACGTGTTCTCTTGTGATGTGCTTATTGGTCACTTCCGGTGAGGTGAACAAATGGGTGAACCAATAGGCGGGAAGGTGAGGGGAAATATATTATCCTGAATTTGGCCGAATTTTAAATGATTATTTATTTGAATTATTAATTATTTAAATTTATTCTATGCTGGTATATTTCACCTAGACCTACATAATATACCTAAACTCTAGGCTCCCCAGAAAGCTTACACTAAACCACTATATATATATATATATATATATATAACGTATTATACAAACATGCACCCGTTTATATCTAGCAGAGCTTTCTTTACTTTGTATTAATATTTTCGTATACATTTAATTAAATTTAAAAGCTATTTGACGTAAAAGCGATCCCGAATTTCATAAAACTATAAACATGGTTATATTTTTAGTAGTTTAAAATTGTTGGGGGTCCGGGGTTCAATCCTCGGTCCCGGCACAAAATATCAGATTACCAAACCCTTCCTTCACCTCTGACAAGACATCTTGTGAATGTGTGGGATGCCAGGCCTCCACCGTGGTTCGGATCCCAACCGTGGTTCGGATCCCACGTTAAACTGTAGGTCCTCCATTTCATCTCACAATCACCCTACCATTACACATTAGAGTAAGTAAGTATAACCCGAACGGGTAGTAAGACTCGGTGATAATAATAATAATATTAAGAAATCATTAATAGTTTATTTAACTTGAATAATTCGTTTTTTAATAATTTTACTATTAGGCCTACATTATGTTGGAATGCGTCCTTGGAACCTTTGCGTCCTAGGTGTGCCTAATTATTTTTATAAAACTATTTAAACATTTTAACTGGTCAGAAATTTCGCACACATTTTGTTGAAAGCCATATTAAAACAATATTAAATCACTTGGTAAATAATCTGAGATTTCTATAAGTTTGCAACGTTTCTCAACGCTTTCCCATGTAGCAACCTTGCGTTTCAGTGGTAATCTAAACAAAGCCATGATAGGGGGAAATAAAGTTTTACGAATAATAATGAGCGTCTGGGTTACGTCATTCCTAGCCCAGTTTGTGGAGAGAATAGCCAATATTAGTGTAGGCATACCGCCTTTCCGTGGAGGCTCTTTCCATGTCCCGATGAGGTGAGGTGGTGATAGTGAGTATGAGTATGAGGGTGATAGTGAGTGAGTATGAGGGTGATAGTGAGTGAGTATGAGGGTGATAGTGAGTATGAGGGTGATAGTGAGTATGTGGATCCATTGGGAACTCAAGCTTAAACCTAACAACAAACCTTGGTGACTTTGGGGTGATTCCCCTTTCGGGAAAAATACCCAAGGTGCTAGGTGGGAATCGAACCATGTGCTCGTAGCCAGGTGTACCGACTAAACCACGTGGCCGGTTAGTCTTAACGAAAGTCCATGCCTTCAAGTCAAAATCTGTGTTATGATGTGATAAGGGCCCGGATTTTGATATAATTTGATTACTATTATTATTGGGAGTTCTTTCTTAAGACAGGTCCTTTTGTCGGTGAACTTAGACCGCCAATGCGCCCTGTCCTTCGCCTCCTCCTTCAGCTCCCAGAATTTCCTTCAAGTCATCTAGTATTTGAATCCTTCCTATCTAAGCTCCTCTTTCCCTCAAACTTTCTTTTTATGACGTGATGCTGAAGACAGTTCCTCCTAAGGATGTGTCTGATCCAGTTTGTTAGGACTTCATTTGTTAACATGTCTTTTTTCTCTCTCTCTTTTGATCACAGACAATGCTCATGTGCGCGTGAATACCGTTCACTATACCTTGGTTGAGTAAACCTTTGTATAATAATAATAATAATAATAATAATAATAATAATATTTAGCACCGCGTCTTACTATACGTTCGGGTTATACGCTTTAAGTACTAATTACGCTAATGGATTAGGAATTGGGAAGGTTGAATTAGAGGAAGTGAACCCGCATTTGCGTGGAGGGAGAGTGGAAAACCATTTAGGAAAAATCACCCCCAGTTCACCCGACCGAGATTCGAACCTCGATCTCCCCGTCCTCAGCGGTCGAGCTCAACACGACTAGCGCGTTAGCCAACTACGCCACCGAGGCGTAGTTTTTTTATTACACATTTTTTGGTCATTTTTAATGTTTATGCTTTATCATCTTGGTCTCCGTCATTTTTTTAGTAATTTTTGGGTTATTTATAGGCATTTGTGTTGAATAAGTTTATTTTTAAATAATATAGATATTTTATAAATACACAAACATATTGTTTTACATACTCTTGACTCCTTGGAGGGAGAAGTATAGTGATCGTAAACAATAATTTTATTCGAGATTTTGATAAATGTTGACGTTTCGTGACCCCTGAAACTGAAAAAGTGGGTTTTGCGACCAGCTTGTTTGTATTTCGGAATAGAGTCGAAACCATTAATTGCCGATCGGGCTAAAATTCGGTATCTGTTTTTTTAAATTAGGTTCCCCCCCGAGTGGTTTTTGGAATTAGATATCTAATTCTAAAATTAGGGGTAGCTTACTGAAGGGCAACAAGAGAAAGAATCGATTTTCTCGAAATATACTCTGACGATTTTGATTACATTTTGTATCTAGCCATTGTTTATCGTTGTAAAGTTTTAGTACTATTAAAGATAAAAAAATATTTTATTTGAAATGTATTTGTATAAAACCAAAAGTTTCTGATCGATAAGCACATTTTTTTTATATAGAAGTCTAAAATGTGAGTTTGATCACTATTCTTTTTTTGATGGACAGAGAATTTCTTCTTTTTTCATTGTTTCTTTAACTTTGTAGGCTTATATTATTTCACTTGTGCGTTTCGGTGGTGTATTTCTGCAACGAATTTCTGCAACGGTGTGTATTATTTCGTTTCACAAGTCTTACTAGTTCTTAGTGAATGTCTCTATTTTAATATAAAATAGAAGGTCCCTTCGGTACACTAATTATTTTAACATACATTATTTTGCCGGCATGTAAAGATAATTTAGTCAATTAACTTTGTGTTGGAAGGGGGCAGCTATTACTTCTGAAACAGGTATTTGTTGATCAAAGTTATATTTAGGAGAATGCTAGAGTTTATTTGCGTAAGGCTTTTCATTTCATCTTACATTTTGTAAAGTGTGTGTCTGATTGCGTTATGTACATTCGATATGAGTTTTTGTTCATATGTTCAGTTAAAAAAAAAATGAAGTCATTTTCGATAGCTTTTATTTAATTATTTGATAAGTTTTGATCATAAAATTCCGGGCCCGGCTCTTGCATTACAAATATACAAGAACTGGTAGGCCCAAGATTACTATGTATATAAACTTATTATATATTAGGTGTTTATACGTATTGGTGGATCCCCCTTTAAGGGGGTGTCCAGTTAATTTTAATTTAATTTAATCCTAGGCGGGTCTGAACTTTCACCATTCTACGCCCTTGTCTAATTTTATCTATTTTGACCAAATAAAGACCTTTTTTAATAAACTCTGTACCATACTCTCGCTTCCATTTCAACGTAACATCCTCGCTCTATCTAATGGATAGAGGCTCTAGCTGGTTTGAGTTAGCGAGTTCTTCATTCAGAAAGCGTGCTCTGAGTAAACAATGCTGGAGGAGGGGATTACAGCTGTGCCTGCTGGTGAGTCTGGTCTTGCTGGAGTATAATGGGGGCCCTGTGTATTGATCGCACTAAACTTGTAGGCCTGCAAGAAGAGGTGCCAGGGGGAGGGCCCGCCCAAAATATTGTTCTGTGACCTAGTTCCCGGTTTACACGTTCACTGACCTACACCAACCAGGAACATACTTGTGTGTGCTCCGAGACGATTCATTTATTTATAATCGGAGCTTGTCGGACTCTGTGGTCTCGGGGTGAGGTCCCCTCATCTTATGACCCGATGTTCGTGGGTTCAAACCCCACCAGACTCGACGGTTCTCCTTGAGTGATGAAAATCCGTAGCACAAATTCCTTTAGAGGGGAAGTAAAGCCGTGGGTGTCATCTTGATTGTGACGTGTAAAGAAACCCGGAAGTTTTGTGAAAATACCTTTCCCGGAAAAATTGGTAGGGCCTTTCGCTCTCATAAAAATTCTCGTGTGCTGATACAATCAGTCAATCCAGGAAGTGCTGTCACACTCTCGCCTTAGATGCCTTATATCTACGTTCACGTATTCATACGTCAGGTTATGTGATTTGTAGCTATAACTTTTGATATATATTATCAATATGTCATAGCCGTTGACCAATGTTTGAATGTTTTTATATACATAACTTTGTTGGACGCGCGTGCTAAAGTGTTGGCTTAGCGTGTATGATGTAACAAACTAGAATGCTAAAGGAGAATACTAACTACTCATAACAATGTTTTTTTTATCTAGTTGGCCAGGAAAGGGGCCATAGAGGGCTATAAAATACTCTTTTTGTGTGTGTTGACATCGGGACTGTCACATTTTCATCAATATAGCAGACAGTTACGCCGCCCGACCACAGCAGACTACATCTTCGGGTCATCATTATACTTTAAGGGCATCCGTTGAGATGAGGCTCCCGAGACCGAGTTAGTTTTGTAAGGGCTCACGAGCTGTGCCGGTCAATTCTATCGGTCTAAGTTTCAACGAGTTAAGCC
Organism: Timema poppense; assembly: GCA_902141375.1. NCBI lineage: Eukaryota > Metazoa > Arthropoda > Insecta > Phasmatodea > Timematidae > Timema > Timema poppense. Next base: position 85,981 of record CABFOV010002407.1, read on the forward strand.
AGTTCTTTCACGAGCGCGACCGTCCAATCTCTTATATTTCTTTTATATTTAATTTAACATCATATTTTGTATTCAACTTTTAGTCACTTATCTTAAACCAAAATCCGTAACCCTACGCATTTTTTTTTGAACCCACA